>JZKD02S2143674.1:516179-532729 GCA_000966675.3 Picea glauca
GATTAAGGAGTAAATTAAGGAGTAATTTAAGGAATGATTAAGGAGTAATTTAAGGAGTAATTTAAGGAGTAAATTAAGGGGTGATTAAGGAGTAATTTAAGGAGTGATTGTTGAGGAAGTGAGGGAATGGAGTCTTTTAAATATTAAAAAGGAATTAATTTGGAGAAGCATAGGGATGAGTGACACTTGGACAACGAAGAGCGTTTAGAGGGTTGTCATTAAAAATTAATTAATTAATGATTTATGAATTAGGTCAGTCTCAAAATTCTATAAAAGGAGGTAAAAGGAAGGAAAAAAGGGGGAAAAAGAGGAACAGTTAGCGTAACGATACGCTACCGAATTGTGGCTTGATGGGTTGCTTGTGAGGAGTTGGGTATATCTCAGCTGTGTTGGAGTGGTAGCTCAACCGTGGAGGCGAGCTGAGATGCTAGTATATCTCTGGTTCTTGTGTGGCCCCTTTGCGGATCGGGGGGCTAAGGGGGAAGCAGAGTACCCCTAGCGTTTGGCTGGGAGGTACCGGTGAGCCTTCTACGGTCGGCGAGTGGGAGGTGGCACGGAGCGCGGACGACACACGATGACCGCGTTGAGGCAAAGGTATGGTTGTTTTTGAATTGATGGATTAGGATGCATTGTGATCTATGCTGGTTTCATAATATTGTTGTACTTGGATTCGTGGTTGTCATATTTTCTACTTGGTGATTAAAAGTATAGCTGCCGCCACTTCAATTTTCTTTTTCTTAAAAACTTAGAAAAAAAAAAAAAAACATTGCACAGGTTACTAGAATGGTTGTCGTAACGAGGAAGGTCGTTACACCATGACAACATTCATATTATGGTTCTCTTGGTGTACCCACTTGTGTTCATAACTGCATTATTACAAAGAGAAACAATGAAAAATAAAACTAAAGGAAACCTACTCCTAAACCTAGTCTAACTACTAAATGGATTAAAATGCTAAGTAAAATCATATTTCCAGTGCAGCCACAAGATCATCTTCAAGTCTGTAAGGCATAGAAAATAAAAAATCAGAATAAAAGAATGTAGTATTTGCAGTTAAAAAATAAATATGCCATGCTTACCTCCTATATATTCATTTAAAAACAAAACAAGAACAACCTTACCATTCTTTTGAAACTTCTTGATATATGAATCTTCCAACCATTATGCAATCTTATAGTGATGTGGGTCATAATGGCATGGAAGAGTGCAAGTAAGTTTGAAAAACTTGTCAATATTATGGGGACCTAACATAACCATCAACCAAGGATGAAGTGCCCCATCCTCTTGATAATTCTCCAAGTGTTCATCAATTTCTTCACATGAAGGATCTAAAAAAATCATGTCATGCTTACTTCCTAGATATTTAGGTAGAAACAAAGCAAGCACAACTTTATCTTTATTATGAAGATTTTTTAGATACAAATCTTCAAGCCATTCTAAGATCTTGTCATAAAAATTATTATGCAAACTATGACTTTGATGAAATGGATATATCAATGGGGAACACATCATAAGAGGATTCATGACATCAATTGGATTATTGTTTTGAACGCTTCCTTTGATGAGATTGATCGTTTCAAAATGTGAAGCATAAACATTAAAATTTGAACTAATCAAAGAATGAATATGCAATGTAAAATATTTGATCTCCATAAGAATGAATGCATTGTCTTTTTCAAAAATAAATTGTGTAAAATCATCTTGCAACATGTCTTTTTTCCATGCGAATGATGAAAGTGAAAGAGTATCAAATCCGACTTCATAAATGTTATGTATGGAATTAATTTCACCAAATCTTGGCATATCAAAAAGATCTGATTGTGATGGGAAAGAGTAAGATATCATGGGTAAAGTATCATGTCCTTCAGAATATAAGAAGAGATCGGGATATAAAGAGTAAAAGGAATCATAAATGAGCACATGAAAAGAATCTCTTGAGCTATGATATTTAACAATAGTATTCTCAAGACATTCCTCTCCACTTTCACTATGTTTTGATGATAATCCTTCAACATAATACGATCATCTAAATTTTCCTCATGTATGATAGACAATTTAAAACTTTGATAACAATCATCTAATGTTTCATGTGGATAAGGTATGATTTGTGGATGAAGGTCTAAGGTTTCTTCCTCAAATTGCAGATTTACATCTCTAATCACTTTCATAGGAATGTTAGAATGCTTAAGATGATTTCCGTCACCTAAGTGTTCTTCAATAACTAAATTTAAGTATTGATTAGAGCAAGAGTTAGAAGAATGAGGACATTCACCTTGACCCAACATCGAATCTTCTTCCACGATGGTTGAGGACTGAGTATACAATGATTCAAAGGAAAAACCAATTTGATTGTCAGTAAGAACCCTTTCAATAGATTCTACCTCCCTTGCTTGTTCAAAATTTTCAGATGGATTCCTCTCATCCTACAAACAAAATTGTTCTCGCAATTGAGTGATAGGATTTGTAACCGATTCATCATTCGTGATTGAATATGACTAGATGAAAGGGATGCAAGAATAATAGAGGAGATTTAGTACAAATGACATGTCATCAAGATTAAATTTACAGAGAACATGATGGATTCTTGTTGAAAATCCTTCCAGAGATGAATTGCCATTGATTAGAAAAGTCTAAAATTCTTCATATAATTGATTGTAATCATAGATTTCAAAAGCATCTAAAAATTACTCTACAAATTTAAACCAATCAATAATGTGATATGTTGGAAAAGACTCAAACCAATGTTTAATCCAACCCATAAAAGTAAAATCAAACAATATGCATAAAACCTTTAAATCAGAAATATCATGCTTGATGCATTTACACCAAAACTTGTTAATATGGTCTTTAGCATATACATTACCCTCACCATCAAAGGTGAGTTTGGACAAGCGAGAGACTGTCTCATTGGGAATATCAGGTGATGAGAAGTGGAAATCATGTTCCAACATAGTGATTTGGGGAGCCATGGGGAATTAAATACATTCAAAACAAATACTCCTGCAAGGCCAGCTTGTTAGTTTGACATGCCTTCTAATGCATTTTATGATGATAGAAAAGAAAAGTTTATAAATCTGGAATTATGACAGGCTGAGGGGTAAAACATTTAATCATTAAATTTACCTTGGCCCTCCTTCTAGTGCCATTTGTTGACGAGAGTAAGTGACACACTGTCAACTGGAAGGTTAGATCCAGACCAGGGTTGTCTAATTAACCCAAGTCATTTGGTATGATTTGACCCGACGTGTTTAATGGCTCTATTAGCCAACTAAGGTCCTAAAAAAATAAAAGTAAATAAACTAATCTAAACTATGATTCTAATAATTGATATACAAATTATAAATGTTTATCTAAAAATGCGAATATACAAATGATTATAAACAATCTATATACAGTTTACAAGGTTTGTTTGAAATCTTGCGAAAGTGAATGTTCGTAATAGTATTGCTAAATAAGATAAAGTAAGAACATGAATCTTTTAATGTTTAAAAATATTAAACTAATAAATACTAAGCAAATATGATTGAAACAATGACACAAAAACAATCATAGATGATTAATGCAATCATCATTTCATTCAAATATAAACAACTCTGAATAAAAGAAAACAATGCATCTACTAACCTTTAATTGATCAATCATAATAAACTAACTTCCTTTTCCTGCTTCGTATGAGCTCATGTTTGTCCTATATTAAAAGGAAACCTATGACAGAGACAAATATAAATCTTCCTAAAGATATTCAAGGAAGTATTTCATGCATTTGGAGTGAATTTAAAACAACATAAAAATAACCAATTAAGTATCTTGTGACCTCAAGATAACCAATAGCTAAAGATGAAAGAAATTTCAATCCTGAGAATTGATGGTATCAACCATTTAATAACTTAAGTAAACTCAAAGATAATTAAATAATTGATTGATCACAGGCACAAACTGAATCAACAGATCATGGACAACATTTAAATATTTTATGATATGAAACATCATATGATGACAAGACTAAAGCTAAATCAGCCATAATAATATCTCATAACACAGAATTAATAAGAGAATACAATGAGAGAAGCATTGCACAATTCACATAGGACTAAAGCCAACAACAAATTGTTTTCCCATATCACTTCCAAAATCATATGTTCATTCTGTCATCCATAAAAAGTTGTCTTTACACTAAGCAACACTAGCTATTTAAACAAGTCCTGGATCAGTTACCTCTTATCATACAAGATAGAGGATGATCCCTAAAAATAAGTTTGTTTTGAAAAAATAGAATAACAACAAGAATATTTCTGTAGGAGTTTATATAAAAAATAATTACATAAATGAGATTTTTTATTCAAAAATGAGAAATTACTAAGCTATTGAGTGTTTAATCCATAATTCCTTATCCTTGAAAATTACATCATAAACTGTTGTTTTCCTGAAAAAGATAAAATGAAATCGAATTTTAGATAACAATACAAACTAATAATTTAAAAAGATAAGCTACAAGTTTTTGTAGCTAGCTACATGATTATGTAGCTAGTCTAAAATAGTAAAAATAAAATAATAAATAAATATATCTAATTTATTTTTCCAACAGAATCAAATAAAAAAAAAGAATCAAAACAACTTTTTACCATTTCAGATATTAGACAAAGAATCATCTGAAAAATCTGAATTTATGATGGTGTTGAAATTCGTTGAGTTTTTTTATAATTACACTACCAACCCGTTTAATCCTCTTGTTTGCAAAATTCACATGTGCATTACTCTGTTTCTTATACCTGTGATTTTTCTTGATAATTGATTTATTTAAAACAACCTAAGTTGGCTCATGAATAGGAACAGTAGGAATAATGTCCTTTAACACATCCAAAACCTCCTCCAATGACTTTCTGGGCATGAAATCAGATCGTGGATTTTCGCCCAATGGGTTCTAAATAACAACAAAAGTTCAATATGTGGTTGCATGGTCTTCTTGTGGATCCACACACAGGTTTTCGATAAAAAAGTTAGATATACAGGGGTTGGGGTTTTTATTGGGATGGAGAGGCAATTATGTTGCATTCTCAGGTAGGGTGAAATTATTTCAAAACAAGAAATCTTCCCAAGTATCCTCGATCTTAGATAGATGCGAAAACACAAGGCTTCGAATAAGACTATGGTGGAAAAGGCTTGACAGTGGGTTTAACCTCTGTCTCTGATAAAGATTAGACATTTTTTGTAGACTCATGAACAGGTAGAAAGGCATATTTAACTTGAAACCCATAAAAACCATCAACAAGATTGAATCTGTGAGAAAAAAAAACGCTTACCTCAACCGAAACGAAAATTCTAAGATATTTTCCTCAAAATAACGAGATGTATCTCTAAAACAGTGTAGTTTCTAAAGAAATTTCCCTCATGGACAATAAATGATCCCATTTCAGAAATGGGTTTCTGACGGTTTCTCCAAATTGTCAATTGTTTTCTCAAAAATCCTCTTGCAAAAACATGTCTCAGGTGTGCAATTACGGGTTTGAAAAACCTCAGAGTCATTTGGTTATGATACATCAACAAGATTAGCGAAGGTTGGGTTGTGTTCTCCAACACACAAACAGTAGTAAGCGCTCTCCTTCAACAATGAATGTGAGTCTGGGTTATGCAGGACAAAAGGGTGATGTAGAATGTAAGTACGTCAGTCTTGTACTAGAGTGATAAGATTGTGATACGAATGATAAGAGAAAGATTCATATTTCAAATTTAACCCAAGGTTTTTCACAATCAAGCATATATCAAATGTAAAAATCACATAACCAAAAATAAAATTGACTTAGTAATATCTCCCAAAGTGTATGAATCAAATGTTATGATAATGGATCAACGGATGAAAAAAATATTCTTGCAAGCTTTTAAGTTTATAAAAATATAGATGCCCTTTAGGTGTAATCCCATTAGAAAAAGAAACCAAGAAATCATAAACTGTATGATGATTACTCAAGCTAAAACTTTGTTCTAATTTCATGTTTTCAGACGATGAATCTTTTCAAAATGAAAGATGATAGAAATCTTTGCAAGGAGAAGGAGGTAGCTACATGGAATTTTATCTTATGAAGATGACATTTTTCATGATAAAATTGACATGAATATTTGGCTTCCAACAAATACACATGAATCTTTGACAATTTTGCACACACACTAACTAAAAGGGAAAAATGAGTACTAACTACCTACGTCCATGAGCTCGATGAGGTAAGAGCTTCTAAAACCACATCACACATAAGTTAATTGTTAGTTGCATTTCCATTGTGAAGATTTGTTGAAATTATCATAGAATACAAGGTTATATGACTGAATAATAACTAAATAAATAAACAGACATATCAACATGTACGAGACTCTAGAAAGACTAAAATGCAATACCTGAATGAGATTCTCTTGGTTTCGAGGATAATTTATTCTCTACTGAACTTGGCCAACTATGTGAAGTTGGAAGCTCATTTGTCCCCTTCTCCCCCGCATCACTCCCAATTCCCCATACCCAAACTATCTATTGGAAAGTAATTGAAAGCGGCATTAGTATGATTCATGCATAGAAAGTAGCAAAAAGAAAATTAAAGGTAAATGAAAGAAAGAGTGTGTGTACAGACATGTGGTTTGGTACATACAAAACATATAACATTAATCCATAAGAAGGTCACAACAAATACTATATATGTGATAAACAACCTTTTTAAAATATGGCGCTTACCCCATTTCAAAGAAAAAAAATCCATTCTTTATTCCATAAACATCCTAATATGGCATTATTTATTACATAGAAATAGCATTCTTTATTTTGTAAATCTTTTGTACATCATTATAATGGTGAACCATGAAGCCAACATCCAAGTCATTGTTTTCATTTCCCTTATAAAACATAGTATAGACATGTATAGAACATAGTATCAGGATGTATCAAACAAAGTATAGAACATAGTACATTTGGAAAAAATTCCTAACAAGGTATGAGATTGGCTCATTCCGGGCATTTTTCTTCAGACTTTAACCATTTTTCTGGAATCTATATCAAGCTCTGTGTATCTATCATATGATGGAATATTAGAAAACAATTTTTTTATTTTACATAATAAATTAAAATCATCTTTTCACTTGTAGACAATATTTTGACTTTTCAACACACCATTCATAACTTGAAATTTAGTTATATCATCCCTTGCTTTTATTAGCATATCTTCATATGCTCCATGCTAAACAAATTTTATATTTTTATTCCAACATGAAGGTAGTGTCATTTCAACTAAATCCTTGTATCGTATCATGAAGGTTTCAATACTTTTCTAAATTGAACTACATTTAATTTGAAGATGCTAAACCAAATTCTACTTGGTTAATAACTTTGTAGAATTCATAATTATAGAAGTATGGACATTGAAACCCAAATCCTTTAACTAATTCCAAGTCTTAGAGTTAAGTTGTTCGAGAATAGATAACATTTTTGTAATAGACTCGACATTGATATAGAATATAATGAACCCATGTTCATATACCATGGCCCTTTTTTCAGAAAGATAGGTTTGGAGAATTGTGAATTTGCCCAAGTTTGACTCCGAGATAGGTAAATAATCTTGCAAATCCCTAAAACTATCACATGTTAACTTAGTTAACTCATAAGGATCAAACTGTGATAGAATAGATTCAAAAATTTCATAATCAAAATCAATTATGAGTCTTTCATCAAAGGTTGATGGCTAACCAAACTGACTACCTTTCTCCATCTATCCTTATTTTAAACAATAAGAACAAATTTGAAGGAAATTAGAATACTAGCTGAACTTATTTGTTGAAGGAGAATTTGATTGCTTTAACTGGAGTCTATTGTACTCATAACAGAGTTTATCGTGTGCTTTCACCTTCAGGGTTTATTTTTTTAATTGTTTTAAAAAAACCTTTGAATTACATCGGCATGACGCCTTTTTTATTTGGCTTACATCACGATGCCAGATGTCATCCATTCACATATTTCATGGGTGAGCTAAAATGGTTTGATAATACCACCCATGTGTACCAAAATGAATACAGATATGACACATTATCAATCATTAATACAATGGTTTATAATTTAGGCCTCCGAACCCTTTTTATCCAGCATGCACTTTCATCGACTGAAATAAAATGGGACTGTTGATTTGGATCTATATTTTTTGTCTGGTCATGTTTGATGAATTTTCATTTCAAACCTTGTTTGTTCTCTGTTGTGGGTACAAAAATATGGAAAAAAGATGTAGTATACAAGGTATCGAACCTAAATTTAGGACTGAATGACAGGGAAAAATTGACTTGAATTGAACACAAAAATAGCCATTGTAAACCATTTCATTTTGAAAAAATAGCTACAGGATCTACTTTCTTTATCTACATAAAAAACAAGGCTAGATATCGAAGACCTTGTGGGGTCAATCCCTCCTTAGATGCATAGGTGGGGTTGGTGTCTCCTTCTACTGGTTTTCTCCTCTGTGCACTCTCTGTAATGGAAGGTGTGGTAGACCAATGCAAAGGTCAACAGGTTTGGAGTGGGTTTATTTGGTAGGGGGTTTGGCACGATATTGTGTTTTTAATCTTTGAGCATTGTTTTTTTTAATATTTTTATATTATATATTTGTTTTATTTTTTGTTTATTTTTTAATTGTTGTTTTTTTGTAATATAATTTATATTCACTAATAGTTAAAATTAATCATCACGTGTTGAAAATGGGTTAGGAGGATATAGGTTGGTTGGTTATGAGAGAAATCAAGGTCAATGACTTCTAACCAACCAATAATACATACAAGACCATGGCATAAAACTTAACAATAAAAAATTAACCCATATAAGAAAATACTTTAAAGAGAATAAATCTTAGAAAATATAATCACACACCCCAAACTAGATTTCAACAATTCAATATCATTGATATTCTTCTTTGTCCAACTCCAAGTCTGTATTATCCGGTCCATAATATGTTTTGGAATTTATGTTTTAAGGATTGGGCATAGCAACATCATCATCAATGTCATTTTCGATAATTTCATCGTTCATTAGATCATCGAGAACATTGCCATCTACATCTAGACCAACATCTTTTCCTTCTTCATCTAACACATTTGCTTTCTCCTCTGCATCATATTCTTCTTCAATATCATCTTCTTCCACTAAATTATACTTTATAGACCTTCCTCTTGGATCATATCTAACAACATATGACCATCTACTTTACCTAGAACATTTGAGCAAAAAACCTGCTCACATTGGCTTGGAAGAACATAAAGCTCAGTACCCAGCTCAAGTGTCCTTCTATTAACCATGGTTAATCCATTATCATCCTCAGTAACAGTTCTTTGAGGATCATGTTCATTCATTTGTAACATGTACCATTTGACCTCGAACAGGACTAATTTAAAGGATTTATAGTCACATTCAAGTATAGCATTCAAATACCCATAGTATATATTTTTAGATACCTCTAGATGCATGTCACTTCTAAAGGAAACATTAGTGACCTAAAATACTATTGTTATGCTACAATCAAAGGTTTTTTTCTTGTCATCCAACTTTTTGATGCAAAATTTATGACCATTGCACCACATAACCTTGTGGTGTTTCAACTGCATTATGCTCAATACATAAAAAAATGTGTTTTCAATTAATTAACATATTTAGAATTAGTAACTATTTCAAGAAAATAAATGACAACATACATTAATATAATGGAAAATAAGTAAAAATTGTGGGTGAATATGCTTGTATGTTCATCATTTAAACCATATGCTAAATCAATTTCCCTTTGTGCAATATTGGTATCTTGATTACGACAAGCCTCTTTAACCAATGTAGCGACCCCTTCCCATGATAACCTACCATAACATTGTATACATCGTAATAGATTATTTTAGGGGCTAAATTTCTCCAATGGGATAATTTTCCATGTTTTTTTCCCAAAAAAGGATTTGGCAATTTCCATTTTTTCTAAAATCAATTCGCCCAAATTCCATAGAATAAAACTATTTTACATTTAAAAATTGCCAAAATTTTATAGAAACTATATAGAATCCTTAGAAATTTGAATATTTTTACAAAACTATCGCCAAATTTTTTACATTTTTCATATTAAGGACTAATAATATTATCCCATGTTTCTACATTTTAATATAAATTTATATCCTTAAAAGTATCCATGTACATCATTCTATCCATACCTTCATCCAATCAATATTGTTTGCAATGTATGAATGTAGTGCATCCCACTCTCAACCAGCTATATGAAAAAATAGCAATTCATCAATAATTAGGTACCATGGAAAATCTTAATAATTATGGAAGAATAAAAATTAAATAGGTACGATATAGATAAAATTGAATAAACTAAAGTATCGTAGATCTCTATGATCTAATTACCTTTCACTTTGCTCATTCTACCTTTCCCAAATAGGACCTCCCCTTCAAAATTGTTGATGGAGTTGACATCCCAAATGATAGGCACATTCATATTTACTGCTAATTTAGGAAGATATTGACTAATATACACCAAATATTGATATACCATATAGCCCTCCACCATAGAACCCTCAGGGCATGCTCTTTGTATAACAAAGGATTTCAATGATTTCAATTGTCTCTCCACCATCCACATTGACCTTGTGTGTATAGGTCCACAAATTTCAATCTCCTCAACTTGGTGTATGAGGTAGTGTTCTTGTATATTGAAAAATGTCGAAGGTAGGTACTTTTTCATTTCACACATTAGGCGAGGAATATCTCTCCTCCAATACCTTATATATTCTTTATGGACTTCTTTAGATGAAAACCATGTACACATTATGCAAGCAAATGGATGCAATTTTAAGTGTACACATTGAAAGTAAAACACATGTGAACAAGTTCTGGAACAAATATTTTCATAGAAATCGTTACTTACCTCATGTGTTTTCCAAGATCATAAATGACTTGGTTTATGTTGTTATTGAAGTTGTATGGAAGAGATAGAGGTAGAACATACTGTAAAAAAAAAAAAAATCATTATAAACACTAAAGGCACAACGTACTTTAACAAATAAGTAAACAAAAAAATACCAAAAAGATGTATACCAATATATAAATATAACAAAATAATTAACTTAATGAAGGTATGTCAGTCATGATATTTTACCCCCACCAAATTCACCTTTCTTCATCAAGATATTATTTATGATTGAAGTGAATCTCGTGGGAAATTTAATTTTTCTAATGACCTATTTTACAACATTGCTTTGTTGCTCTGTAAATAACCATGGAATACTATCTCATTGTCCATCACTATTTGAATTAATCACATTTTTCATTGCATGATTGGCTTCCTGAATGTCACTACAAATTTTGCCATTTTTTTCTTTGTCACTCCTTCCATCTAAGATTCTTCATAATTTTTATGTTACATTCTTCCCGATATGCATTGTATCAAACAAATGAGCTATTTGTAGGTGCTCATTGTAGGGCAACCTGCTAAATTGTATAGAGTATGTTTTTATTCCTCTTGGAATCCCATTAATACCTTGACGACATTTATGAAAAATAAATGAGATTACAACAATAATTGTTCAATACATTAAACAAATTTCAATACAAATTATAATTGTAAAAGATTAATATATATGATACATAGACTAATTGTTTACCTTGACGATTTCTATTATATTCCAACTTCCATAGGTGAGGTGTCATTCTTTGTAGTTTTATTCCAATCTATTCTTTAAAATTGAAAATATGTTTTTTTGTAGTTCAATACCTATGGTTCTTAGGGAGGAAGTGTCTATACTCATCAAACACCTCCTTTCCTAAACTTCTTGAATGACAAGATTTCATCCTAGGACCACATACTAGACATGCAAATTTACCCTTGGTTTGTAGGCCTACAACATATGGATTAATGTCAGCATCAATTATTTACCAAGGAATTATTGTAATAAAATGCATGATATTTTCAAAAATATATATATTATTAAAGTGCAGTAGTACATTACATACCAGAAAAATGTGTTAGCCCTGGCACATCATGAATTGTCCATGTAAGTATTCAATGGAATTGAAATTGTTTTTTCCATATTGGTCTAGAGATGTCATACATAGTGATTCCAACCCATAACTTTAGTAGCTTTTCGATAAGAGGATTAATATATACATTCATATATTTAACTTGGTACTTACTTAATTGATTGAAAATACACATCATTACTACTTTGTATATATGTATATATAAAAAATTATGCAACAAACAAGACAAATTAAATGTTGCATTCAAAATATTATTGTAAGCAAATACCTAGAACAATCATTTCCAACATGTGTTCTCCCTCTTTATTGACATCAAAGGAGGAAGGTTATTGTTTATAACAAAAATAGGCGACACTGAGTAAATAGACTTGAGCTCACCAAATGGATTGACATCGTCCACTGCCAATGAAAGCCTAACATTATGAGGTTCTTCTTTTAAAATTGGCCATGTTTCTTCAATGTTCCTAAATGTAGAACCATCTATAGGAATTCTAAGAACACCATCTTCACTTATGTTCTGTGCATGGTAATCCACAAATTGTGCTATGCTTTGGCACCTACACAGTCATTGCAAACGTGTGATTATGAGAATATGATGAAGAACCCATCGAGGCATGTGTTTTGTTACTTGATCAATTCGATATATACTAATTTGACATTGCGGGAATTTCATTTCCAATGCATATTTTCCATAATAAATAAGATGATCATTAGGGCATACATCAATAGCTTGGTACTCCATTCCAATATCTTTCATAATGGAAGATAATTCTTAGTATGTTCAAGGTAAAGTATTTGATGATGGTAGGATAAATTCACCTAACAATCTACAATGAAAAATATAACTATTTAATGTAAAGAATATCAATATTAAATATTTCATCCTTATAATTTACACATTAATTAATAACACTAAAAATAGAGAAACAAAACAAAAATACACCGTTTATGTATACGTGACGAATTATAGTGCATACCTTACGATCTAGGTGAGACAAGTGTTTGACAAACCATCCAATACCTTCAATTTCACCAACAAAAATATAGCAGAGAGAGTATATTTCCTCGAGCCTTCGTAAAGGGGTTGTTGTGACTTCTCAATCAGAGGTGCATCATGAATATCATCAAAATTGGCATCCATTGGAGAAAAGGTGTCCTGGATCAATCTATTTATACCATCATTCTCAATTGTACCATTATCAATGTCATCTTCTTCCATAGGACTAACTTGATCTCCAATATTCACTCCATCTTTCTCATTGTGTACAACAAGATTTATACTACTACTTCACACATTCCCAAGACCGCACTTTGGATGCCCTTTCTTTATAATCACAATCAATCAAATGATATTGGTGTATGTAATTAATGTTAAAAGGATATGAATTTATATGAGCACAATCAATACAAAAACACATAATGAGTACCAACTTACCAAGGAATGATATTCATACCCCCCTTCAACGTGTCCAAATGGTCTACAATGCCTTTCAATTGTTGTTATTAAAAGTCTCCTTCTATTGAAGCCCTTGCATTGATTGCAAGGGAAATAACATTTCCTATCACCCTTTGCTTCCAATGATGCAAATAACCTTTGAAGCATCCTATCATTTTCCTTTGGAGTATGTTATATGGCATTGTAATTAATTGTTATTGTTAGGATATTTAGACACTTAGGAGTTAGTTAGGATCTACTTGGTCTAATATGTCGTTAGGTAAAAATGTGTTTCTTAGTGTGTTTCTTTAGTATGCATTTGTAGTTAGGAAATCTGATGGTCACGATATGTTCCCAACATAGAGTGATCCGACGAATCATACTCTCTTCGATCTTAACGGCCATTGATCGATGGCTTAATACCTGATTGGTCCATGATCTCTATTTAAAGAGCATGGAGGGTCATTTTTCGATGATTGATTGTGAGAAAATCTCTTGTAAAATCTCTCTGTAATCTTTTTCTTTGCATTAATAAACTGCTCCAAGTGGCTGCGTTGGCTGGGGTTGTGGATGTTTCCCCGTAGGGGTTTTACCACGTGAAAACATCTGTGTGTTGATATTTGATCTAGTTATATGAGTGGTTACTGAAGGTGTTCATCCTCTGTTGTAATACTTGTGTTGTCAAACATGGTATCAGAGCCTGTTTGAAGACCCACTCCTGTTGTAGATCGAGATCGTGAAGCCGAGTTTACTCATCTCCAATTTCTATCATTTGTGTACATTTTTGGGCTGATAGGACTATTCCATTGCATCCGGAGCACTTCTTTCAGTTAGGAACACTTTTTTTTTCACTCGAAAAGGTTTTCTTTTACCCAAGATACGACCATTACAGTTAGATCCAGAGGTATAAAGCTTGAATACGCATTTTTAAATTTTTTGCAGAGTAGTATTTTTGGTTTTATTTCGGTTTTGTTTTATTAATTTCCGGGTTGCTACTCTTTTAGATATGCATATGCTCTTTTCCCTATGCACTGTACGATCTCGGAAAATCATAAACATATAGGAAAGGGTGCATCTTCCGAGTAAGCTAACCAAGATCTAACCCTTGTTGTCATCGAGAAGAAATTTTTTTTACTTGTGTGAAAATATATTTTTTTAGCACGCTCTCCAACAACAACAACAACAATCCTCCTTCTGAACATTACAATATGTTTTGCTAGATCATTTGGTTAAAACTTGCCTTATTAAGTAAGAGGTCTTGAGTTCAAGTCTCTCTTTTGTTACTTTTTTTTAAAAAGTTCATGCTAAAATTGTAATGTGTATTTCACTTCAAGTATAAAAGTGAATCACTATAAGTAGCTTTAATATTTTATTTTAGAGTTATTTATTTTGCATGCAGCTTTTTTGTTATAAAGTAACTTCATTATAAAAGTGATCCCCACCTCTCTTTATAAAAGTGGGTCACTTCATAAAGCAACTTACACTATCATGTGGTCAGTTGGTTACCGTTTATGCCTTTTTTTAAAAGGACATAACTCTCACATCGGAAGTCTGTTTTCAGTGTCGTTTTTTTAAAACCGCATAATTTTTTGAGCTCTTTCCATCCAGATCATCAGTTTCAATTTTTAAATCCATATTATCTGCATATTTAATATGGCTTCTACAAGTAATGTCTTGCTTACCAGCAACAACTACTTCCAATGGAAATCTCATATGGAAAATTTATTAAGAAGTAAAGGATTGTACCGGATTAACTTGGGAAAGGAAAAAGCACCCACTGATGTTGATAAGAAAGCCAAGTGGGATAATAGGAATGATGAAGCACGAGGACTAATCAGAATGTCCATCTCTCCTGATTTAAGGTACCACCTTCAAGAAATTGATGACCCCAAAGAAGCTTGGGACAAGATTGAATCTGTGTTTGGTAAATTCAATATTATTCGAGCACAAAAGTTAGAAAATCAAATACTGACCTTAAGTCCAAGTGATTTTTCTTTCCTTGGAGACTATTTATCTAAGTTTAAAACAGTCAGAATTTTATGTGAAGAATGTAAGATAAAAATGGAGGAAGAGTGTTGCATCTATCTTCTTCTTTCTAAGCTAGGTAGTGCATATTCTATGTTTGTATCTACCTTTTATGCCATGAGAGAGTCTCTAGGGAAAGCTTATGAAAAACCCACTGTTGATTCCTTTTGTGCTTCTTTGATTAGAGAGGAAGATAAGCTTGTACAACTTGGAGTGATCAACACTGCAGGTACCTCCAACAAAGCCTTAGTTTCCTAGCAGAAAGATAAACCCAAGTATCCCAAGAAGAAACATCATCTCTACAACAAAAAACAACACAAGGGTCCCAAACCCACCAAGACAACTTCAACTCCTAATGGTGACAAAGGAGCAAAATATAAAAATAAGAATACTAACCGACATTGCAACTTTTGTGATAAAGATGGTCATGATGAGTCCAAACGTTTCAATAAGATGGTAGCTTTAGAAGCAACGATGGAGAAGCACAACATCAGTATTTATTCTACTTATTCTTCTTCTTCTCATGGACATGCACTTTCTGCTTCTGGTTTCTCCTTCAATTCAAATTCGACTTCTACTTCTACTTCTACTTCTACTTCTGATGAGTGGCTTATTGATTTTGGAGCATCTTATCATAATGCTAAGGATAGAGCCATATTCCACTCTAAATGAATGTAACACCAATAAAATATTTGTTGGTGTTGAAAGATCTCTTAGTGTTGAAGGATATGGAACAGTTCCAGTAGAAAATGGTCATTTCAATAATGTATTATGTGTTCCAAGTCTTTCTTGTAACCTTCTATCAGTATATCAAATCACTCATTCAGGTGAAGGTAAAATCGTAGAGCTTTCACCTCACCAAGTTGTAATCAAGGATCTAAAATATCCTAAGCATGTTCTTGCAACTGGAATTGCTGATGATATTACCAGGATCTACAAATTTGACAACTTTGGGTCATCATCTTTTTCATCAGTTTTTGTTGCTCATAGCGATGACTTGAGAAAACTTTGGCATGAGCAGTTTGGTCATCTAAACTATCGCTCATTGCAGCAACTATG
>JZKD02S2143674.1:536706-553332 GCA_000966675.3 Picea glauca
TCCCCAAATATCTTGTAACTAAATTTCAATCTATATAGAATCATGGGCATGAATTTCCATTAGGTCACTTTATATTGTTTTGGTCTTTCAATTTACAAGGCAGATTTTGCCTCTTTTACAGATCAACCACATTTATGTTTGAAAATGAAAAAAATATATGCACATAGGTGTAAATTATCTAATACACCCTCAACAACTTGAATCACTCTTGAAATAAGAGGTGTTTTAAGACTTGGGTGTGCATTTTTGTGAAGCATGACATGCATTTTACAAAAAGGAAGAACTTAGAGTTTAACAACAAAGCATGCATTTCTTATGTGTGAGTGTGCATTTTTATATGTGGAGACTATAAGAAGATTGTGTTAGCACTTTGTAAATTTTGTCTGACTGATAGACAAATGACGAAGGTAACTATTTCAACCAGCTTTAGAGCTGACGCACTAGCCTGCTCAACTCAGAGAGGGCTCTCTTGTGTCACTTGATATTTCTTTGGCAATCGATGGCTAGATTTGGTTTGTTTTGGGGGTTTTTAATAAATTTGTTGGCAATGAAGGGGAAGAACACTCAGGGCTATGAAATCAAAATTATGAAAGTGAATGAAAAAAATGACCAACCAGTAGAACTCTCCATAGGATAAGGCTAAATGAGGCAATGAATCTGAGTTATATTTGAATTTAAGTAGAGTGTAGGGAGATAGAGAAAACAAATAATTGCATCAGAGCATCACTAAAATGAATTTCGAATTCATTAAGAAGAAAATTACATAGTTTAAATTGCTTAATACAAGAGCATCACAAGATGAATTATGGGCCTTTAACTGTCCAATTTAAATAGAAGACAGTGAAAATAGAAATAAAGAATCACAGGAAATACATACGATAAGAGAGACAAAACTCATATCACCACCATTAGAATATTTTCATAGAGACTTCGAAAGATTTTGCATGTATATTCAATTTAGATTTAGAAAATTACAATAGGGTTTGGAACAACCAAAAAGGTTCCCTTGCACTTCTGCCAACATTAGTTCATTCAAGTATCCCAGTATTTATACAATTCGATTACAATGGCTGAAACGGAAGCATTTCAGCTTCTAAAATTGATTAAAACAATTTCAAATGATAGTCTCGGTATATGAACCGATTTACAATGATTAACAAAAACATTTCAAAATTAGGTACAAATTTCTCTGACTGCTTGGCTTCCTCTGCGCCATCTGTCTCGCTTTGATCTTCTGTTAAATCTGCAAATTTGGTGACACCTTGAGATCATTCACCGGTTCTGGGGAAATTGCATTATGTCTTACCCAGCCGCACGATTTCCTTCCATTGTGAGTCAGAAGGAATCTCGTAATCCACCATCTCCTTAACCAAAATATCCAAGTCAATGCACGTGGTGTAGGACGTAGTTGACAAGCCAATCTTCACTATTTTAAATTGATTCAAAATTTCAAAGTCTGTGGCCAAATACTTTAATAGGCTTGGGCCTTTCAGACTTTCCTCCATAGATTCAAATTTGGAATTTTCCATCCTACACCGAATGAGGAGAGAATTGTAGTCTTCTTGATTGTATAATGAACCTTTGTCATCCCAAAATGGTCGGAGGCCCTTGAGAAACAATTGTTCAAACGTATATTTAAACTCATGTATATTGTGATCCATTTGCATAGCTTTGTTTTGAACCAATTTGAGAAAGTTGTGCTTGGAGATGATCCCCCTGGCCCAAATGATCAACGCAATTATGTCCTTTACCCCAATAGTTTGAAGATCAACAGTGGGCACATAATTCATCAAATCAATAGCATTATGGGCCCATTCTGAGGGTTTCTTGGCTAATGTTTCATTAACAATAGTACACCTTCTTTAGGCTGTGGTAGCCACATTGTCTTTGTCATTTATAAAATCCATATAAACCCTGAACTTAGTAGCGTCTGCAGCAATATCATCCTAGACCACATGTTTAGCTCCTTGTAACAGTGTTTCACCTTTTAACCTTGTTTTCATCTTGTTTACTCTCTCTTACAAATCTTGATTTTCTCTTTGGAGTTGAGCCATCTTTTCATCCTTTATTTTCATCTCTTGTTTCATCTTTTCTAAGGCCTCTTTAATGATTTTGATTTCCCTCATCTGTAAACTCACTTGGGACATAGCTTGAACCAATCCATCAGTTCTTGATCCAGGTTCTATATTAGTGGGTACAATGGCAGCCATATATGATGTTGCTACTTGTCCCTGTAACCAATTCTCTTTCTCTTTTTCCAGTTGCAATACTTTAGCTTTGTAATTTAGTGCTTCTTGTATGAATGTCTCCTTTTCTTTCTCTAAAATAGTTATCTCTATTGTCTGTGGATGTTCTGTGGGGGACATATTTAGCCTCTTCTTTAGACTTTGAATCATCTTGTCTTTCTCATCCAAATAAGCATTTACCCCTTGAGGGCCTTCAGATTCCAATATGTTGACCTGTGTTTTCCAGGCTTTACTAGATGCTTTCCCCCACTTAAATTTTCCATTTTATTTGAGTGCATGTGTTGTTAGTATGGAAACCCTCAAACCCAAACTCAGATAGTCTAAATATAGCATGTCGCTGACATTTCTGTGGAAATTTACTTTGTCCAGGGCACCAATACTTTCATAATGCACCTTGATTTCATACACTTTATCATCATCAGTCACTTCTATGTTAAATGTCTTTCTTTCAACATCCCTGACTGAGAGTAGGGAAGCTTTATGCTAGGAGATATTTTCTACCTCGGGTAACAAGTCTCTTATTTCATTGTTGTTCATACTTCCTTTCATAGCATATTGGTTCATTAAGTCTTCTTTGGATTGATAAACTACCACAGGAGTCTTTCTATATACATGTTTCCTGTTGCTGAAAACCCTTGAGTTTCTCTCACTTTGTGGTGTGTTTCCTTTACTAGCCTCTTCATTCTTAGTTTCACTTTCCACCATCTCCATTCTCATTTTATCTTTAGGTTCTTCTTCTTTCAGGTCCACTACCTAGGAAGATGGTGTGATTTTCATTTTCTTGAGAATATTTTGTGGACTACTGGCACCTAGTGCCTATGAACTACTCCTCTTGTTATAAACACTCACCTTTGGATATTTAATAATCAACTTTGGATAAGCTTTTTGTGTCTAGACCTGTTGAGGTGCAGACTCCATTTTTTGCATGTGATCAATCTGCAAAGTAACTTCCATGTTTGCACAGGTTTCCAAGTTGGCCAATCTATCAAATTCTTCAATTTGCTCATGCTCTTAGGGGCTTTGTCTGCTCATCAGTCTTCTTTTAGATATGATCTGGTTCGGGTCATATCTCCTCCCTTGTAATTGTGCCAACCCAAATTCACTGATATTGGCTTAAATCTAAGGTAAACAAGACCTGGTCTTTACCACAAAGGGCCCTACCATGAAAGGGAATTTTAAGTTAGATGCCTTGTGCATTTTCAGAAATGGATTTGTCTCTGAAATGATCCTTTGTCTGATGAACTCTAAAGCAAATATTTTGGGAGTCAAAAATACTAGTAAAAGGCAAGGTCCTTCTTGATAGCCATATACCCAAATCACAGTAGATTGTATGAATAACATCCAATCTCCCACCCTACTTTTTGGATTTGGTTGCAAAGAGATTTTCATTTCTTCTAAAACCTTTGGTAGGTATGTGCTGAAGATGAGACCATAAACCTTGGACATGATATTGTTTATGAAAATAAGCATGGTGATCCTCTTGCATTCAGTTGAGATAAATGTTTCTTTAGGAAATTCGATCTTATTTGATTCCAAGAACAATCTCAGCAGGTGTGTGTAGTACCTGAAGTATCTCAATGAATTGAATTTGACTAGTTGTTGATGCATATTATTAGCGATGAACCTGTCAAAATTGATAGAAACCGACTGACTAGAATCTGACATAAAAATAGTCAACATGAAACCCAACATGACTTCTACTACAAACTTGTCGTTATCCAACCCTAAAATTTGACTAAGCAGGGAACAAGACCACTAGACTTCAATAATCATAACGTTTACATCGATAGGTAATGACAAACTTTCGGAATAGTGTTCAGGTTTGACAACGGTTTGCAGAAACAAGGTTTTCACTTCTGAGGGGCATTATTTGTAGACTGTGATCATTTTCTCTTCCTCGAAGGGATCTGACATTGTGATGGAGGAATCTGGTATACTGAGGGTGTGTCGAATGGAGGGACTATCTATTTCATATAAAACTTCTGACCCTAACATATTCAAAATGACCTTTTCTTCTTGCAAATACTGCTCAACACACCATCTTACGAACTCAGGGAAAGGGAAAATGACTTCTACGACATAAGGGGTAATGGAATCTTGGGCCGCTACGAGGAAGAGTATTCGTTTTCCAACATTGTCTAGAAAATTGGATCTGGACACAGAAATGGGTGAAATTGTAATTTCTATGTCAAATACGTCGAAATCCTTGTCAATTAGGGATACTTATTTAGAGGCATATTCTTGCTCTTTCACAGACAAAACAACAGGGTTGGTGGCCATGATGAAAAATACCTGTAACTCGGCGGAAGGTGTGTGAAAGTGGTTCATTGTTGAGCTTTAATTTTGAATAGAGGGTTTGTGCCACTTTTCAAACATTCGAGTGCTTTGAAATATTGTAGAATAATGAACCCGATACCCTCCTTTTATACATGTTTTTCCATATCGGGGATTGGAGAAAACAGTTTTGGGTCAACCGCTTTTCTCCCTGATGTGCCTCTGAGGGTGCCACGCGTCCACGAATGAAACCATGGTACTTTCCCCAGTCCTCCTTCAAAAAATTATCCTTCATGCTACTTCAATGCCTGATATGTGTCTTGACCATCGATATGGGCTGCTCCAAGATCTATGGTCTATCGGGTCCCATCAACTTTCGATATCAGGGATTGGAAAGAACGATTTTGGGTAGATCGCTTTTCGCCCCAATGTGCCTCTGAAACCATGGTAGTTTCCCTAGCTTGCCTTCAAAAAATTATCCTTCATGCTACTTCAATGCCCGATATGTGTCTTGGCCGTCGATTTGGGCCACTCCAAGATCTACGATCTGCTAAGTCCTACCTTTCACCCTTCTGCTATATTTGTCCATATACTTCCATAAGTAACCTTATCCTCCAAATTATCATGCTTCCATAGCATTGTATCTCTTCGCTAAATTTCTGAGAATTGAATTCTGTTTGAAACTTGTTATAGTGATAACAAATTGAATTAGGGTTTTCTGCAACAACAAAAACCTAATTAATCCTTTCATTATTTTCCAAATGGTTGGCATGAAAAATCAGTAATGGAAACAATGAGGATTGGACGGGTGGGAAATTGTAACGTACCCATCCTACAATAAGGCATAAAATATTTTATTCCTTAGGCTTTCATTTTGGAGGACACAGTGGGAATTTTTACAAAAAAACCTTATGTTGTGCATAAAGGGTAAAAATTGCCTTGTAAAACAAAGAGGTCAAATTGTTAAAAATGGCTTTGTTAAAACGCACGCCAAAATGAGGGAAATGCATACCCAATGGTGAAATTGGTATGATTGTATCATGAATATATAGGCTTATGAAACATCCATTCAGTCAAATAAATTATACACGCCCTACATTGATAAATGCACACCCTGAACAAAAAAAAAAAAACATAAAATTAATGCATGAAAACATGACATATAACAAATGCATGCCATAGTAATAAAAATGCATGCCTTGTGTTGGCAATCATATGTTGATCTTAAGAAATTACATGAAAATAGGTTATTGAGGAAAATCCATGCCCTATAAGGGAAAAATGCACATCTCAAGTTGAAATTGCACGTTGAGGGCATGGGATTCCATGTTTACATAGTAAGGAGAAATGTGCACATCGTGTTAATGACAAATGCATGCCTTCACTATAAAAATTCACACCCTAGACATTTTATGCAACCCTATGCTCGCCTAAACCTTAAATTCTTCTTCCTTATCCCATTTGAATGGATTGCATAGGAAGATGAATGAAAATGGATGTTAATCCATTGTGTATGATTGATGTTAGTATGGAATATCTTATAACAAACCTGAATCCATGTTTGACAAGTTGTTGGAAACACACATATGTAGTTAATATTTTATGTTGAGTCATTGTCTGAGTCCCAGAATCTTAGAAACTTAAATTACTTGTAAGTATCCCACACCTATGATTAATTTCAAATTCACGCAAGATATATTGCTTACCATTTAATTTGATATTGAGTGAGTGTTTTTGTATTATAGTCAGCAACGTTTGTAATTTTACTTTCAAAACTACCCTCACTCATTCCGACAATCATTTTTTTATTTTCCAAGATGCAACGTCCGATCGAGAAAAACCTTGAGCATTTCCCCTCATTTAGAGGATGGAATTTTTTCATTAATTCTCAAAAATACCAAGTTCATTGTTAAAAAATGCTACAAATCTACTTGATTGTGCTTATAAAAATGCACGACAAGTTTTGTAGAAGTGTTATTTGTAATAAATAATATCTTACCTATAAATATTAATTTACTTTTCTTATCAAAAGTGATTTATAGAAAAATATACCAATATAACCCTAAATCTTTTAAAATAAATGTAGTTTCCTACCAAGGGTTTCCTCAATGTGAGTGTGCATTCCACGACTTCCATTCCTTAGTGTGAGCGTGCATTCCATGACTTCCATTCCTCAGTGTGCATTCCACACAAAAAAAAATCAACTTTGAACTCATAAAACCATGGCCACAATTGAAACTGGGGCATCCTCTACCATGGGTGCAGCAGTTGAAACAGGTGATTCCCAGGATGAAAAATTTATTGTCAACAAATTCTAGGAGTGTGTTGAAGCATGGAGAGACACAAGGAATTGTCCAACAAGTATGTTAAATATCCTAAGAAGATCAAAGGTTTTTGTCTTTATGTTTGGACCCTTCCATTTCAAAAATGATGAGATACATATGGCCGTAACTAATTATGATGACATAGGTATGGAACTGAAACTATTTGTCCATAGCATTTACCTAGAGATTGATTTTCTTGCAAGAGCAACAAAAACTCCATGGAGAATCGGAGCAACAATTAACTCCAAAAAGAACCCCAAGGTAGAAAATATGGAGATGGCCAGTAAAATATGTGGGCAAAAGGTATATGTTTCTAGGAATGTTTTAAGAATGGTAGATGTTCCCTATGGACTATACAAGTCTTTGATTCAAATTGTCCTTAGGACAATTATGAATCATCATAAGTTTGATATTTTTGATGATTTCACAAGGCTAGTCATTTATTGGATTGAAGATGGGTCATATATGTCCCCCATCTATTAGCTATAAAAATACATCATGCCCTTGAAGAAATTAAAAAAAATAAGATTAATTTCAATTTCCCAGGCACACTGCAGAAAATTATTGATTTGTAACAACCCAGTGACCAAACAAACCCTCTTAAAACCTACATTAGGAGATCAAAAACAAAATAACCCATTGAGGAAGTACTTGAATAGACTGCAGTTGATGGTGTGGAAATCAGTTTTGATAGAGTTTCTGAAGATGAAGTTAATGTTGTCAGAACTTGAAGAGACCCACATGAATATATGAATTAAGTCTAGGAGCAGGGAGGTATGGACCATTATATGGAAACACACAATGATGATATTTGTATTACTTTAGAAACTATAATTGATATAATTCCTCCTAAAATGGAATTACTTGAGTATAATGTCCTTTTTATGGGTGTTGATTCTACTCTCCAAGTTCAAATGTGAATAGTACAACATACATTTTTTTATAACATATTCATTTTTAGGGAATTGGATAGAATTATACATTACAAACAACTTCTTGAAATGGAGGATTCTTCCTCTATATACACCTGGAAGGGAAAGTAGGAAATGCATCACTTCATTAATATGGAATGCTTGAAGAAAATTAGAAATATGGAAAATACAAAAATCAAGAAGCATGGTGTATTTATATACTTACATAGTCTTAAACCCTAATATGAAAGAAATATTGGACAAATACCCTATTAGGTATGTTCATATACAACAACAGTCCACAACCACAATATTTCACTTGAGGAATTATTAATCTATCATCTATCACTATAAATAATTTCAGATTTGTATATGTAACAATACATATTAGTTCATGCATGTAACCCCAAACCAAAATGTGTACTTCACCCTACAAATTCTACAGATCAACAACATATATCTAGCCTATATTTTTCCATAAGAGGGCATGAATTTTCCTCAATACCTTGTTTTCATGAAATTCCATAAGGAAATTCCCTAACATTGTGATTTAAGGAAGATATAATGTAAATCCCAACACAAGGATTGCAGCCTTCACTCTAGGGTATGTTCCAGCTTCATCTGCAGAAACAATCCACAACCATAGTATTTCACTTGTGTAATCAGTAATCTATCATCTATCACTATAAAGCATTTCATAGTTGCATATGTAACAATAGATATTAATTTATTCATGTAACCCCAAACCAAAATATATGTTTCACCCTACACCATCTCGGGACAAAACAACCTATGTACAACCTACCTTTTTCCCTAATAGGGTGTGCATTTTCCTCGATGCCCACTTTTCATGAAATTTCATAAGGAAATTATTCATAATTTGCATAACTCATCTAACGATATGAATGTTCCCTAGCATTATTCTTTCAATAAGTTATCATGCAAATCCTAACAAAAGGATTGTAGTTTTTACTCAAGGGCGTGCATTTTACAACATGCCTTGTTTTCAAGATGAAAACATATACTTTCCATTTTTTAGCATGCATTTTATTTTTAAGAATAATTATCTCATATTAAGGAATGAATTACTCATTGTCCTATATATACATCATCTCATCATACAAAATTCACCATTGTATCTTTTCTACAACTTTTGTACAACCATGTAGCTTGTAATATTTCATATAATATTGGCATATTCATTCTATATTTCATGAAAATTTCATGAATTTTTGTTCATAGAATCATCCTTTTTGGAGTGTAAATGCACTCCTAATTGTACAAACATGTTAAAACTATTTTAATAATCAAGTTACAACTTAAAAATTAAATTATGGAGGCTTATCCGCCTTTGCATTTGCACCTTTCTATAGCCAACTTTAACAAATTTTCCCTTCGGTTTTAGAAGGCAATTGTTATCCATTATGCACATCAAGTAGGTGTTTGTATGAAACTTCCACTATAAGGAAACATGCAGACATATAATCACAATTTACACCTTATTCAAGTTGAACCACTCAATTTGGATCAACATTGAGACTAGGGTGTGCATTTTACTCTAATGTCGTTTTCACTTCATATTTACATGTAATCCCAAATCTAGGTGCATAAAAGAAACCTATTGTATTCTTAAATTGCTTAGATGATATAGGTAAATTTTCAATATATGGAAATCCATTTTAAAACTTATAAAACAATTTTTTGAGCTACAGAGAAGCTTGGGCATGCATTTTAATTTGGTCACCTAATATGGTTGTGACCTTCCAAATTACAAGGAAAATTTTGCCTCTTCTACATATAAACCCCTTTTAAACTTGCAATTGCAAACATAAAAAATGAATAGGAATAATATGATAAACCACAACCCCAAAAACTTTAGAAACTCAAATCTAAGGTATAATAAAACCTTTGCTTACGTTTTACAAACAGGTTGGGCATTTCAAGGATTTTACTAGGCATCTCTTTCCTATTATTGCACAATAACTTCTTTTATGACTAAAAATGAAAAAATAAGTCTATAGGATTGTGAAAATTACTTAACAAATCATTTACAATTTGAACCACTCAAATTGAATGAGTTTTGAGACATGGGCATTTGTTTTAGTGTAGCCTAGCATGCATTTTGCACCAAGGAAAAAATTACACCAACACAAAATTTTCCCTCTTTGTCCTAGAATGCAATTTTTGGTATTTTTGCAGGGTAAATGGTTTTAAGTTTGAAATTGGACAAACATAGGTATATAAATATGAACTACTTTTCTACAACTCGGTAATTTGTGATATTTCCTGAAATATTGACGTCTTTATTCTATTGCATAAATTAGAGTTAATATTTCTTCAATTTTGTATATATAATTGGTTGGTTAGAAGTCATTGACCTTGATTTATCTCATAACCCACCATCCTCTAATTCATCAAAAGATCATGAATCTTTGTGAATAGAAATCATCCTTATTGAAGTGCAAATGCAGTCTTAACTGTAAAAAAATGAAATAGTTTAATAATCAATTTACAACTTAAATATTAAATTATGGAGGATTATACAACTTTGTGCATGAACTTTCCTATAGCCAACTTTAACAAATTGGCCCTTCAGTTTTACAAGGGGATTTTTAGCCTTTATGCACATCGGGTAGTTTTTTGTCTGGAAATTCCAATATACAACTATGTAAAGGTGTAAATTCACAAATTACAACTTATTCAAGTTGAACCACTCAATTTAGGTCAAAATTGAGATAGGGGCATGCATTTTACTCTAAGGCGGTTTTGACTTATGATTTACATGAAATCTGAAATCTAGGTGCCCGAAATCAACCTCTTATGTTATAAAATTTCTCTTTAGATGACACATGTAAATATAAAATATAGATATATCTATCATACCACTTTGTTATTTCAATTTTAGGTTCTACAGGGAATCTTGGGCGTGCATTTTAATTTCATCACTTAGTACAGTTTTGACCTTCCAATTTACAAGGAAAACTTTCTCTGTTTTGCACATCAATCATTTTTAAAATTGCAATTACAAAATTAACAAAATGATCATGTCTAATATGATAAACCACACCCCCCAAAACTTTCACAACTCAAATATACAGTATAATAAAACCTTGACTTACTTTTTACAAACAAGTTGTGCATTTCTAGGGTTTTACTAGGCATTTGTTGCCTAATTTTACACAACAGAGTCTTTTATGACTGCAAATGAAAAACTAAGTATATAGGCCTATGTAAAATGTCTTAAAAACTCATTTAAATTTTGAACCACTCAAATTGAATGAGTTTTTAGACATGAGTGTACATTTTAGTGTAGTCTAGCATGCAATTTGCACCAAGGCAAAATTTTCCCTCTTTGTCCTACATAACAAATTTTGGTATTTTTCCACAGCAAAGGGTTTTAAGTTTCCAGTTGCACAAAAAAAGGTATAGATAGATGTATATATTTTCTAATGATAATCATATACCTTCCTCTATCATCAATGAATTTAAACTTCCAACTCCCAATCAAACCACTTATATAGCTAACTATTTTATCCTCATTTGACATTGTCTCTTATTGGAGGAGCATGTTAGGATTATTCAGATCAATAACCCTTTTCAAGGCTCATTTTTTGAAGGGTATGATTGAGCTTGAGAATTAAAGGTTATATAGATCCTAATGAACCCTTAATATGGGTATTGTCCACTCTAACAAACCCTTCCATTTTCAACTATTTATCAAACATAACCTCATTCATAGATCTGTTTTTGAGCAAAATAAATGGACTTATTTCCTCTTCTTTTCACCCTACTTCCCCTTCCATAGTTTAGAAATAACCCCCCTTCAATTTCCACCTCTTAGCCATACCTTTTGATTTTCACGTAGGTAGTTTCAAACATTATTATAAAGATGCATTAAATATCTCTTAAAGATTGTAGAAAAACACTAAAGATCACAAAAGGCATCACATATAATAAAACTATGAGTCAAAATGGTATTGATCTTCCATAAAATTGTCATAACAATAGGATCTTTTCATGCATATAGACATCATATCGTTATAGTCTCCCTTACAAAAACGGTAGGCAAAGTGAAATATAGATCTCAAACCTTTGTTCTCTCTGAATATTACTCCTATTGTCTCTGATCTAAAAAGCCTCTCATTTTCTATCACTCTACTTACAACCTTTATATCACATGATTCCCACCAAAAATTCCAAAATGTAGAATGTTTTGAGAATTCCTATATATTTATATGATCCCCGTGGGGACAACCTCGATCCATATGGAAGTTACATAATTCGATCATAATTATATTTACATGTCCTCAAGTGAGTTGTTATAGCTCATGGTTTTAGAAACATTCCTCTATGATATGTGTTTGATGATGGGGCACCACGCGGCCCTTGCGGTAACTGTCGAATATGAGTCAAAATGTCGATGATGATTGGACTTTGTCACAATACCAATAGACGTCGAGGCACCAAGATAAAAAATAACAAAATTTTGATAGTTAGTTAGTAATGTCCAACAGGATGATTGATTTTATTTGTACCATCAAACTTCAACAACATATGTAGTAGTGAGATCATTACCTAGACATTGGAGATAAAATAGAGGATGATGAAATCAATGATTTCATAACTTCTTCTTCCTCATCCAACTCACATGTTCTTTATCATGTTATACATCTAGATACATGGGCTTCTCTTTCCTTAACAATAATATCACCTATAAAACATGAGTCCTCACCGGAAAAAGATAAAGGGTTCATTGCAGAAACCATAGAAATCATCCTTAAGAAAACCTTGAACATCAATTGAGGACTAATTGGACAACAAAAAAAGCAACCAGTTAAAGTTCTACAAAATCAGAGTGATGCCCTTGCCTGGAACTATTCTGACATGAAGAGAATCCATGTTGACTTATGCACACACCATATATACATTAAAGAAGGATCTAGACCCATCCACCAACCCCAGCACCAGATGAATCAGGCACTGAAGGAGATAGTTAAGGAAGAGATACAAAAATTGATCGCAGCTAAATTTATCTAACCAATTTCTGATAGCCAATGGGTCTCCCCTCTTGTCATGGTACCTAATAAAAATGGTAAATGGAGAATTTGTGTGGATTATAGATAACTCAACAAAGAAACACACAAGGAACATTTCCCACTACCATTCATTGACGAGGTCATGGATACATTAGCAGGGAAGAAACACTTTTCTTTCCTTGATGGATTCAATGGGTATAACTAGATCCAGATCACACTCGATGATCAAGACAAAAAAATGTTTACCTTTCAATGGGGGATATTTTCCTATCATGTTATAACATTATGGTTATGTAGCACTCCTACCACCTTTCAAAAGGTTGTAATTGGTATATTATCTGATCTAATTAATGATTGTGTGGAAATATATATGGATGAATTCATGAGATATGGTGATGAATTTGGTTAGAAATTAGCAAATTTAGAGAAAGAGTTGATAAGGTGTAAATAATAGGATGTTTCCCTTAGCAGTGATAAATGTGAAATGATTTTAATTGATGACACCGTACTAGGGAACCACATCTCATCTAAAGGCATCCAAGTGGATCTGGAAAAAATCAAGGTAATATTAAACTTTCCAACTCCACGTTCATAAAAAGAGGTACGGAAATTCTTAGTATATGTTGGTTACTACCCTCAATTTATTGAAATTTCTCACAAATTGTTCGTCCATTGTTTTCTTTGCTTAAAAACCATTTTGAGTTTTTGTGGACAGGAAAATTCCACCATGCACTTAAATAACTGAAAACTAAAATGTCTGAGGATCCTATTTTAAGGGGGGTGGATTGGTCCCTCCCATTCCATATTTCTACGGACACATAAGACACCACCATTGGAGTTGTTCTAGGAAAACTAGAAAGAAATGATCCATACACAATCTATTACATCAGAAAAAATCTCTCACCTGCAGAACTAAATTATATGGTAACAAAGAAAGAGTTTCTTGTGGTAATCCATGGAATTAATAAATTTCGACATTACATCACAAGATATCCAATAGTATTGCACATTGACCATGTTGCCATAAAATATTTAATGAAAAAACCTATCACTAATGGTAGGGTAACTAGGTAGTTATAGTTACTATAGGAATATGATATAACCATCTTGAATAAACCAGGAAAGGATAATGTAGTGATTGATTTTATTTTAAGATTCACATATAATGAGAATGAGCCACCTCTAGAAGATTATTTTCCCGGTGAGAACCTATTTTCGGTTTCTACTAACTCTCCTTAGTTCATAGATATCACTAATTACTTGCATGTAGGTATACTTCCACATCATTTATCTATAAAGGAGCACTAGAAGATTATCAAAAAAAGTTCGATATTCTCATGGATCGACGATTGTCTCTTATACACAATATTAGATATCATTACCAGAATATGTGTGCGAGAAGATGAAATCTATGAGATCTTGAAATCTTTGCATGATAGTCCATGTGGAGGAAAATTTTCATACAAGAGGATTGGGTACAAGGTACCTCACTAAGGGTATTGTTTTCCCACTATATTTAAGGATGAAAAGGAATATGTAAAAAGGTGTGATCATTTACAGCACATGGGAAGACCAGTGCAATCAAACGAGATGTCATTACAGCCACAGTTTCTATTGGAACCCTTTGATAAATGGACCATGTATTTCATAGGGCCAATCAATCCCCCTTCCCACCGTAACTCCTACATCCTAGTATGCACAAATTACGTCACAAAATGGATGGAAGCCAAGGCACTCCTAGCTGTGACAGAACAAGTAGTAGTGGGATTTATTCATGAAGAAACCTTCACTATATTTGGGATACCTCAGGAAATAGTTACTTATGGAGGAACTCAATTCACTTCAAGAATTTTTATAGAATATATGGATAAATACAAGATCAAACACATGGTTACCACACCATATCACTCGCAATCCAATGGACAGGTATAAGGGACAAACACAATTCTTGAGGCCATCATCACCAAGACTTTCAAACTACACCTCAAGGAATAGGTTGACAAACTACTTGAAGCTCTATGGGTCTACCAGACAACATGGAGGACTACTATTGGATGCAACCCATATGAATTGGTGTACAAATATTTTTTGTTATTTCTGATTGAAATAGTGATCCAGAAACTTAGAATAGTTACATAACTTGGAATGGTTTTAATTGAAGCTCAGAAGAAAAGAATCCTCCATATCAAGGAACTGGATGAACTTTGTCAGGATTCCTTGCACCACACAATAGTAATACAACATCAGAGGTCTCAGCGGCATGACAAGTTCACTAAGAAGAATAAATTCAAATTTGGATAATGGGCCTTGTTATTTGACTCTGGATTTAAATATTTCAGAGGGGAGTTCCACACTTGATGGCTCGGTCCTTATGAGATCGATATTGTATATGACAATGGAGCCATCAAAATTTTCACCATTGACGATGAGAAAACTCCTCTGATGGAAAATGGACAAAGGATTTAATTATATCATAAACCTCTATCCAAGGAAGCCTTTTTGAAGAGAATCACTAGAGGATTGCCTGACAATTATCTAGTGATTTTTAATAAGGGGGGAACCCCTGCTAAATGATTCATTCATGTTCAAAATAATAATAATAATAATAATCCCATGTATGAAAACCCTTAGGGGCATGTTTTGTGAAAATCAACTTAATTTGGCACATGGAATATTGTTGCTACTTTGTTTTTTTTAGCATATGTCCTCTTCAAAAGAGTACTTTTGGATTTTCACTCTATGCATCTTTCCTCTTCAAATGAGTACTTTTTTTTTTTAAGTAAACAAGAAAAAAAATGTTGGGAACACAAATGTGTATAAAATGTGATTCAAATATTAATTTGTTGGTTAAATATACAATTATCCAAAAATATATATAATTATATAATAAAAAAAGTATCTATTACATTATGTGTACTATGTTTCATTCATTGATGATTTTTCAAGGAATACATGGATTTATTTCCTTCAAAACAAATATAGGGTTTTTAGTAAATTTCAATAGTTTAAGGATCTTGTGGAGAATCGCTCTAAGAATAAAATAAAGGTGTTGAGGACAAATAATGGTGGATAATTGTATGGGAATGAATTCGAAGAGTTCTGTAAGAAGTGTAGTATAGAAAGTAAGAAGACTAGTGCATGCACACCTCAACAAAATGGGGTTGTACAAAGGATGATGTAATGATCCCAAGCCAAATTCTTTCTTGGAATCACTAACTACTACTAATTTATTGAGTTATTAAGTGCATACAAGATTCATGAACACATGGAGATCACAATATATTCAAGATGTAGAAGCACAAGCAAATATTTGACCTTTTTATTATGAGCAATGCAAGATCAATACAATAGATGGACGATCTGTCATAAACCTCAGATGGTCGTACAAGTAATAGATATGAGCTGCTACAAAATGCTCCCGCTAATACAAAATAATGCCTCCAAAGGCTGAATAAGAAATGAAGATCAATACAAGCAGATCTAAATGCCAAACTCTCCAGCTGAAGAATGCCATGCTCCAATAGAAGGCTGAAACCTTCAATAACTTGGCCCTACTGCCAAAAGTGTCCAATCACCCTAAGAAATATGCCAATTGATAGATTGGGTGATGGTAAGAATAATCCAGGTGCTTGAATCTCCAAGATCCCTCTCAATCTCCATAGATCTGAATTTCCCATTGAATGGGGTGCCCCACTGGATGACTGAAACCCTAGATGGTTCGTCCCTGATGAAGGAGGCCTCCAAATGCTCTAAAACTCTCAAAGAATATAGATTGGGCTATGAGAATCCCATGGGAGAAGTTTCGAACTCAGATCTCAAGCAGATCTCCCTAGAT
>JZKD02S2143674.1:553342-571347 GCA_000966675.3 Picea glauca
CGTATCAGGATGTTTTCCTTGATGGGTTACTTGCATCAGAAGGTCAGTTATATTAGTTTGGTTCTCATTCATTTTCTGTATATTCTCATCAACTTTCTTCAAGGTTTCAGAGATTTCGGCTTGTCCCCTTCTGTTGGTTTCCTGATACTCATCCAACTGTCGGACCAATGTGCTTTCTGTGTGGTTCATGTTTTTTTGGAACTTATCAAATTTAGTTACTAAGAGAGCCAAGCCCTGAGGCTCATGGTCGTCTCCTGACCCTTCCATTTCTGCCTCTATTTCACTGTTGTTTTTCTTCCTCCGACCCACGACAATTCCCCTGTACTTATGCATGCACCGATCTCTCCACAGGTTTGGAGGATCAAGGCTCTGATACCACTGTAATGATCCCAAGCCAAATTCTTTCTTGGAATCACTAACTACTACTAATTTATTGAGTTATTAAGTGCATACAAGATTCATCAACACATGGAGATCACAATATATTCAAGATGTAGAAGCACAAGCAAAGATTTTCCCTTTTTATTATGAGCAATGTAAGATCAATACAATAGATGACCGATCTGGCATAAACCTCAGATGGTCGTACAAGCAATATATATGAGCTACTACAAAATTCTCCCGCTAATACAAAATAATGCCTCCAAAGGCTTAATAAGAAATGAAGATCAATACAAGCAGATCTGAATGCCAAACTCTCCAGTTGAAGAATGCCACACTCCAATAGAAGGTTGAAATCTTCAATAACTCGGCCCTGTTGCCAAAAGTGTCCAATCATCCTAAGAAATATGCCAATTGATCGATCGGGTGATGGTAAGAATAACCCAGGTGCCTGAATCTCCAAGATCCCTCTCAATCTCCATAGATTTGAATTTCCCACTAAATGGGGTGCCCCACTAGATGACTGAAACCCTAGCTAGTTTGGCCCTGATGAAAGAGGCCTCCAAATGCTCTGAAACTCTCCAAGAATATAGATCGGGCTATGAGAATTACGTGGGAGAAGTTTCGGACTCAAATATCCCTAGATCTGAGTTTTACTGAATTACAGGACGTCCCCTATGGCTCCAAGACGTCCCAATCTACAGACAAATGTAGAATGATGATAACCCTCCAGAAAATCCCTCAGACTGATGGTCATGCCCCTTCTGAAGCACTAGATGGAGATGGGATGAGACTAGAATCATGTGGAGGAGTCTTTCATCCCCGAGACCAAGCTGCGGAACAAGGTGAGTGGAGATTTCACCACTGAGTTGCTCACAAGGGTTTGTACAGCAAACCCCCAAACTGAATGCTCAAGAGAAATAGCAAATGCTAATCCAAAACCAGAATGAGTAATAGGTGCACCCGAGCCTCTTACTTATACTTTTCCTTCTAATTCTTTTGTTGAGTTAGGTTAAATCCCAGGGTTAATATTCTATTCTTCTGTTGAGTTATCTTTTACTCCTTTCCTTTTCCTTTCTTAAGTCAACTTAAAAATATAACTTTTAACTTCTTGAATTTTCCCCCCTTTAGTGTGAGACTATGACCTAGTGGGGGTGCCCAGGCCACTGAGTCTCCTCATTACCTCTCTAAGAGGTGGGGGAAATTACAGATGAACAAGACACTAATGGAAAAATCAAGTAGCATACTCAGTGGTGTCAAGTTAGGAGAGGAATTATGGGAAGAGGCAGTGGGTATTGCATGCTACCTGGTAAATATATCACCCTCATCAGTGTTGGTGGAAAAAACTTCACATTAGGTGTGGATTGGTAAGAAACCCTCTCTTGAACATCTCATAGTGTTTGGTTGTGATTCTTATGTACATGTTCCAAACAAAGCTATGAGAAAGTTGGATAATAAAGATGAAAACTTTATCTTTATTAGTTAGAAATTTTATCCCCCATTCCTATGGATAAATAAGGAGATGATGTATCAAGTCCCTCAAATTTTAGACATGGAGTATCGCGAGGAAAATGAGTAGGCAGAGGCCCCTATCTGTCACACGTCACCATCTTGGCCCACAAAGGATAGAAAGTTGTGCTCCATGAGGTAATAAATCTGGTGTCGTGGAAAGTGTCATTCTAATAAATCAAGAATTTGAACATGTTGCAAAGGATCCTTTCTTGATTTTGAAAAAAATTTCTTGGAAAGTATGCCTTTTTCCTCATTTCATCTTGGTGGTTGACATGTCTTCCTAGCAAGCAAGTCACCATCAGAGATTGGGTTGCTACTAGGGGGTATCCTTGAAGGGTCATCGTACCATTCACATTCATACTTGTCATTTTCCACACTTCTTCCCCTTCGTCTCCTCATATTTTTGGTTTTCGGGAATTATTGACCCAAGAAGGGCTTGTACCTCATTTCATGGGAAGAGGGGTTGATAGCCTAGAGGTAGATTGTGGCTACTATAAAAGAATAAGAAAATAGTGCTAAAAAGAAAGTGAACACGACAAATGAGGACCATCAAAAGTCAATCCAACTTGAGATCTACTTACTCGGTGCTCACCTCGGTCCCAAATTAATGCTAAGAAGTATTTGGGTGAGGAAAAGATAGGTGTTAGCTCTTGGATGCTTTGTTCTTGGTATTTTGGTGGAATATTCTTGATAAGAAATGGTGTCTTCATGCTTTTCTTGGAATTGGTAAGGATTTTTTTCATTAATTGTGTTTTTCTCCTCCTATTTCAAGCTAAATTTGTCTAAACCCTTGGAGGAGTATAAAGGCATACACCTTCATCAATATCTACTTGGTTATCATTGAATAAGTTACTTTGCAAAGGTCACTACAAGGAGTAAAAATGCTTACACCCTTGTAGATTTACCTTGCTAGGTTTGTTTTCTCTAGGGAGTAAAAAGGATTACATCCCTAGAGAAGTAAAAAACCCTAGATCTTACATAAGAGAATCCATTAACCCAATTGATAAGAAACTAGTATAATTTGCATTGGAGATATAAAATCATTGCATTGGTATACGTGAAATATTGAGATATTGCAATTGTCTAAGTTGGAAATAATTCTATATGCTACAAGATATCTTTCTCCCTAGGAGAATTTTATTTAAATAATTCTCTTTTCTATTACAAATTAATGCTACAACAATTAGGGTTTTAGAAAACTCATCTTATTTCAATCTTTTCTCACTAATCTACTGTTGAAATTCACTTGTAAACCTTGGTAATTGTTTTATTGGTTATTGGATAATTTTTTAGTGGTTTAAATGCTTATTTGTGTGGTCAGATATTGTTGTTGTAGCAATTTTTTGATACAGACACTTGGATTTCATAATAACTTGTTGATAACACTTGATAAATAGCCCTAAATATCATCAAATTATTGGCTAAATCATTGGAGGTTTAACTAGTCATTACTAACTTTATTTCTAGCACTTTGAACTTAATTTTTTATTGTTTATTTGCAGTTATTAATATCATTTATTGGTTTTATATAATGCTCCAATTTTTGGACAACAAGGTTTCTTTCTTATTCCCCATTGTTTAAAGGTTTGTTTTACCATCTTTTGTCTTGTTCCTGGCAGGGCTAACAATGTTTCCCAGGTACTCAACACTTGGAAACCATTTTTCCTTTCACAAGACTCATCTTCAAGCCTTTATTCATCTCCAAGATTGAACTATAAGGATTTTCTTCATCATCATCTCACTTTCCATATCAATCCCCCTAAGGTCACTGGTATTCCTCCCTTGTGGTGATTTCATCACCACTAAAGAGAGGGGAGTGTCTATCTAAGGTGACAGTGGGTAGGTACTCCCATAGTTGTCTCACCTTTATGACTTGGGTTTATCTTTGACCAAGCTACAATCTATGTGATAACAATAAAGATGGTATAAAAGGCTATAAATTTTGAATCCCATAAACTAAGAAGACTATTAACAGTCAGGATGTTGTTTTTAGAGAGGCTAAATATGTTCCCAAACAGGAACTCGTACCAAGTACAGAAGAACCTGAGAAAATCGATTTTGAGTTGGATGATGCAAAATATGACTCAACAGAAGAAGATGAACCTCATACTTTAGTATTGAGGAGATCATTGAGGGAAAGAAGACAACTAGAAAGGTATAGTCCACCTGATTTTCGTGTTGATTTTGTTTTATTTATCACTGATGATGACCCTAGAAATGTCAAGGATGCAGTGAATTCAGAGGATAGTAAACTCTAGAAGAAGGTCATGGTTTAAGAGATGGATGCCTTGAATAATAATGAAGATTGGGATCTAGTTGAGTTGCCAACTAGAAGAAATCTCATTGGCATAAAATGCGTGTTTAAGAAGAAGTTGAATGCAAAAGAAAAAGTAAATAAATATAAAGCTTGGTTAGTAGAAAAAGGTTATTCCTGGGTAGAGGGAATTGACTTTGGTGAAATTTTGTCTCTCGTTGCCAAGTTAAAATCTATTATATTTATTTTATTTGTTGATGTTTTTTTTATTTTGAAGTAGAATAGATGGATGTGAAGACAACAATCCTACATGGGGATCTAGAAGAAGAAATCTACATGAAGCATCTAGAAGGATTTTTAGTGAATGGAAGAAAGAGATGGTATGTAAGCTAAAAAAGTCATTATATGGTATGAAACAATCACCTAGGATTTGGTGCCAAAAGTTTGACACATACATACTTGGACTTGGATTTGTGAGAAGTGGGGAGGATCATTGTGTATATTCTAAGAAAGTTGATAACCACTTCATTTCTTTAGTGGTGTATGTTAATGACATGTTGTTTCTAGGAAACAACATGGATGTTATCAAGGAGGTGAAATCACAACTCTTCTCCAAATTTGACATGAAGGATATTGAGGCTGCTAACTTCATTCTGGAATGAAGATTAAAAGACATCAAGAAAAAATGAAAATCTAGTTGAATAAAAAAAATATGTTGAGATGATATTGCAAAGTTTTAATATGAAGGAAAGTAACTGGTCAAGGTTCCTATTCTTGTAGGTGTAAAGTTATCTAAAGATCGATGTCTCAAGACATAGGAAGAGGACATGTCTCATATTATGTATTCTAGCGAATTGGTAATTTGATGTATGCAATGGTCTGTACTAGATCATACATTGCATATGCAGTGGGATATTTGAGAAAGTATATGTCAAAACCAGGGAAGGAACATTGGACAATAGTAAAGAGCGTTTTTAGGTATTTGGGTGGAACTACTAGTTATGGATTATGCTACCAAGGAAAAACAAGATTGGGAAAAGTGTTGTACATACATGGGTTTATTGATGCATACTATGTTGGAGATCTAGATCATAGAATATCTACAAGTGGGTATGTGTTTAACCTATTTGGTGGAGCAATTAGTTGGATGAGAAAAATACAAGCTGCAGTGGCACTCTCAACTACAAAAATTGAATACATGGAAACCACTCATGCAAGAAAGGAAGAAGTATGGTTATAAATATTGTCTTGAGGTATTTGACTGGTACAAAAAGAAGTAAGATTAGATTGTGAAATTCAAAGTGAAATATTCCTTGTAAAGAACCTGACTTATCATTCAAAGACAAAGCATATTGACGTTTATTGTCACTTTGTGAGAGACATGGTTGAAGACAAGAAGGTGTTGTTGGAGAAGGTTGATACCTTGAAGAATGTTACAGATTCATTGACAAATTTTGTGAGCATCGAGAACTTATCCTAGTGTAGAGAAACAATGGGCATTGTTTCCCTAGATTTTTTACTATGTAATCATGTGACCCCTTGTATGCAAAGAAAACAAGAAGTGAGAGAATGTTGGGTATGTGTTATATTCTTTGCATGTGTGTTGGGGTGCGTTGAGTCTCCATTGTGACATTTATAATTCCCTATATTACCTTCTATCTGAGCCTATTTTACCTATTCCATGTGTATCTAATTGATTGTTTCCTCCATAATACACTTGATGACCTTGTTCACGTGCATAAGAGGTAACTTATGATTAAAGCATGATTTGATTAGCTTTCTTGAGTTAATTCAATTAAATGATTGATTATGTATGATCCTAATAAATTTGACTCTTAAGTAGCATGATCTGGTACCCAGTCTATTCCGATACCAAGGCTCCACCTATTCTGGTACCAGCCTATGCTAATCCAGTACTAGAAATAATTCAAAATTTTGGAAATCTTCTAGAGGAAAATCGAGCACATGTGTCCAAAATGATGTTTTCATGAGGAAATGTGAGTCATAATTCACCCAGCTCACACATGTGGGCCTCCAGCTCAGGGGGAATGATTCTACCGAAATTATAAAAAAAAACTCTAACTACCAACTTGCACCTCGATTTCCGTGCATATGGTATCAGATCTAGAAATTCTAAAACATGGGTTTTGTCCAAAATATGATAAATTGAGTAAAGAATGTGTCATTTTTCAAAATTAGAATTGGTTTGGGATATATAGGTGGGGGAATAACTCGAATCTGCCCAAATTATTAAAAAACACAGATTTTTGGGATTTCTCCTAAAATTGTAAAAATTGCTTTCTTAGTTTGGGGATTCAGTTTCATCCATTCCTCCATGGATTTTATGTATAAATAAGACATCATAGGTATGAGTAGAGAGGAATTATCATGATATAAGAATGGTTCTTAAAAGAGAATTGTTATGATGTAGAATGGATTCATGAAAAGACTCTCTTTGTAAACCTACTTGTTGGAGATTAATGCAAGATTGAATTCAGTGATTTTGTCTCTCTTAGAAGTTAACATCTAGTGATCTAAAAGCTTCCATGTTGGCATCGGCAAGGGACACTGATCCAACTTGGTAAGCTTATTGTAAATTGTTAGTGTAGATTTTCATTTCATGTATTTGTTATTTTGATTTCATGTTATTTTGTTTGATTTCACTATTCGAATTTGTTGCAAAGTGTGGTAATGCAGGAACAGTTGGATCTCCATATTTCACCATACATGAGATTTAATGGAGCATCCCACTTGTTAGTTTAGTTTCTCCAGGAGATAGATCTTAAGTTCATCTTTTCATTTCATGATCCTCTAATGAACAGATTTGTCACCTAAGAAAGAACCTTTTGATTCAATGTTTGCTTGAGAAGTTTTGTTATTAGTTTTCTCTTCTAAGTTTGGAGTGGTATTGTTGAAGTGTGCCCAGATTTGTTTGCTAGTTGTTGTTAAGAGTAGAAGCTACAGATAACTAATTCAAAGTCCATTTTTCCACTTCATGAGCTTGTAAATGGGCAAGGCATTATCTGTGCAAAATATTTTGAGTGCATGATTGCAAGTTTTGCTTTCTAATTTCTGAATTGTGTGAAGAGTGTTATCTTTGAAAACAGAGTGTTTTGTTATTGTTGGTTTTCTTATCTAAGCTATACTAAACAGACATAAGAACCTATCTATTATTAGCAAATATAGTGCATCAACTCTACTTTTTACGAATCTCGGTTGATAATTTATGTTTGGTAATATATTATGCAAATAATTGCACCAACATTTTGGCATCATTGTCGGGGAGTTGTAAATGGTAATAGGCAGTATTAGAATCAGATTTCTTTAATGGCTTTGAATTGGTTTTATGGATGACCTATCAAGTTTGGTATGTTTTTCTTTTTCAAATAGTTTTAAAATTTAGATCTTTAATGATAAATCATGTTTGGGGTGCTATAAGAACCCCCCGAGTATTAATCTGTGTTGCGAAACAAATATCATCAACCAGCTAGAGTAATTCAAGGATGCTCAAGAGCTTGAATAATGTTCCTCCAAGAAATTTCTCGCATTCTGGAAGCAGTTGGGATATCCTCCTCTCAGGAAGAGCATATTTTCACAGCAGTCAAGAATCTAGTTGTCTCTCCACATGAAGAGTTAGAAGTCTCGTTGGATTCCTCTTGTCAATTTGTTGAGGAGAATAAAGAATCATGGATAGAATTCAATGAAGAGAAACCAGTGGAACCTGAGATTGAAGATTCCTTATCATGCCTCTCAACGGATCCTGTATGTACTCCAAAGACCAATCATCTTGAAGAGGATAATCTACATAGCATAGTAGAGGAGGACATTCAGTGTGACCTAAACAAAGAAGAGAAACAAGAATATAGTGATCCTATTGAAATATGGTTTCAATTAGTTATTAGGTCACACCACTCTTGTATTTATTGTTTGATCTCATTATCAAAGCAATTGGTCCTTCATACTCTGGTATGCATTAAAATTTATCTTTTAAACCTGAGTATGGATATATTTCTAACCCTGTTATGCACATGGCTTCACTAGAAGTATTCCTATACTTGAATGACATTTTATTTTGTTCAATTAGAGTAGGATAGGTAAATAAATAAATAAATGTTGCACATAAGTACAATGCAACCTATCTTTCATAATTTTCATAAATGAGAATGTCAAAAGCTAATAAAGCAATCAGTTTAAGATCTTTTGTTCCTATAGTAGATTTGTTTTTAAAAGTTATGATGATTTTGTTTGGAATCTTATGAGAAGGGAATCTCTTCATCCTCTGAATGCACACATGATACTGGAAGGGCTTCAAAAGCGGAGAAGGAATCCTTGTCAATGAAATATAACACTTAAGGGAGTGCTTCATGACCTATTTCTTGAAAATTCTTCTTTTTCCTTAAGTTGTTAAAAATGATGCATTCGTGCTTTATCATTACCTATCTATTTTAAGACCACTATTTCATAAGGATGATCAATTCAGTGATCTTTTTAATAGAATTTGAAACTAAATTCTAATTCCAAACCATTTAATTCATAGCTAATAATTCAATTTTTGACATTTTCCCTAAATTTTATGTTTATAAGCATGAATAAAAATCCAGTTTTAATTAGTTCTATTGGTTTGTTTTTAGCAGGTGTTCACAATTCTCTGAGAAACACTTTTTAGCATCTCACATTGTTTGCATGAGGACATGCAAAACCTTAGGCATGGGGGAGTGGTTGTCAAAACCTTCATATTCTTTTGCAACTTCCGTCGGCGAGGCCAAATCAACATGTTCAGTGCTGGGATTTGATAGTCATTTCTAGAATTTCGATACCATTCTATTCCGGTAATGTAGAATTACATTCATCCAGTACTGCAAACAACGTTTGCCTCTGCGCTATTCCGGTGTTGAAGCACAACCCTACGTCCATCCGGTACTCAGGTGATCCGATACTGGTAATAAGGTGTTGGTAGCTCTAATCATATATTCAAGTTTTGTTGTTCGATTTAAGTACTAGGACATATAAATTCAACATTTTTTTGTTTTACTAAAGGAATTAGACTAAGTATGCAGTAAACATATGGTTACTCTCAATTATTGCATGCTCTCTACCATGAACTTTTGCAAACCCTCGTATACATCTCCTCATATATTATCACTGAATTCCTTTGTGAAGTGGTTGTCACCATGAATAAACAAAAATGATCCATCATGTCACTTTGTTCCAATACTATATGTTCTGGTACTGCAGAAACCTACTCCATTACTTATCTGGTACTGATGCCAAAGTGATATGATCTTTTCCATGTGCTTAACATTGTTTTCACTTTAGGTAATCGAAGGTATGGGCTAATCTCTTCATGTTCTTTCTATCAAGTATCATTTAAGTCTTGTGTTGAATTGTTTTTACTCTCATATACATCTTCCTCCTACATTTCTACACTCAACCCTAAATGAATCCTCCTTGCTATCCTTTAAGAAGATATTTTCACATTTAGCTCTATATGATAATGGGTGCACTTGTCTTATTACCTCATCATTTTGAAGAAGTGATTGCTAATTGAAATATCCATTGAAAAGTGGTGACACCATTATGTCTAATACTAACCTAGTTGATTTAAACAAGTTTTTATCCAAGTTTATCTTTACAAGTTTTTCTTTGAAGGTATTGATGAAAACCTCGTGTGGTGGACCGCCCTTGCAAAACCGCAATGAACTTTCATAAGAACCCTAATAGGATTAACTAGAGGGACCTCTTAGTCATTATCTAAGATGTTTCATTATACATTGAATAGATGAGATTTAAGTTGAACGTGGATGATGTCACCCTTGGGATAATTGCAAACAATTAATTATGTACCTAATAAATCTAAAATGTTCGTGTACTACCTTCCTTCCTTATACTAAATAGACATAAGAACCTATCTATTATCAGCACATATAGTGCATCAACTCTACTGATTACGAATCTCGATTGATAATTTATGTTTGGTAATATATTATGCAAATAATTGCACCAACAGGGTGTGAATCAGATTTGACAATCCTCCCCCTAGTAGTGGTGTGTTCCTGCATCGAGACATTCCCTAGGGGGTAAGCTTCTCCCCCATGATAGGATAAGGGATTTTCCTAGAACAGACAGGGTTCGATGCAATGCCCCAATTTTTTTTTGGGTGGTTTTTGATATTTTTAGTAGTTTTCTAAATTAATCCTAGAATAAGGGATTAGGGTTTTAGTAGTTGTAGAATACCTAAAATATTGTACATATTCTATTATGAATAGTGAAATTAATGCAATCAAGATTTGAGAGGTGTGGTACCAAGGAAGGTTGGTTTTCTCTCGGTTAAGGGTTTATAGCATAAATCTTTGTGTATTGTGTGTATGAGCCATTGATTAATTTCTATTTTTCTTAAGAATATGTATGTATAGGTTTACTTCATAGGTTTTAAACTTACAATTGTATCTATAATGGGGCTCAATATTCCTTGTCTTCTCTTGACTATATCTTGTCCTTCATAGCCCATCTTCCTTAGTATCTTGGAACCAATGCCTTTGGTATGATTTTTGAAATCACTAAAATTTTCTTGAGAGAAATACAAGGAATGTGAGCTTACCAAAGTGGTCTTATTCATGGAATTGGCTTAGACATTAGCAATGGAAAGTGGCCTTGTTTCCTAGTGCTCTTGGACAACTGCTTGAAACTTTGTCAAGGTATCCTCTTTCTCTACCAACTATTGTAGTATATGAGTCATCATCTAAGTGCACCTATCCTCTTTCCAAATATCCAACTAAATGACCTTCTCACCAAGGTGTACAAGATACACTTTTTTTCTTGTCCCAATCTACCATGACAGTAGGGAGGGATTCTTATCTCTCTTCAAAAGTTTTCTTTAGCAGTGGAATCAATTTGGAAAAGTTCTCAAAGTGATTCTCCATCTCTCCCATTCTCGTGTTGAACATCTAGACCTTCTCCTTCATGTGTTCATTATCATCTCAAAGCTGAGCATTGTTGGCCTGTAGATCTTCCAATGTGTCCCTATTTTATTTACCCATGCTGAAGTCTGCAATGTTTTTTTCAAAGTCCTATAAATTGTCATGATTAATTATGCAACTACTATGATACCATCAATAGGCCAAATGTCTATTCATATTCACTTAGATGATTCTTCATTTATCCTAGATTAACTATTTACAATAACATAATCTCAAGGATTAGGTATATGACATTCACAATCATGAGGGTAGAATTAGATAGGAGTAGATTACATCTCTAGCAATTGGGGGAGAAACTCACTTACTTGAATAATTGGTAAGAGGAGAAGTTCACCGAAGTGATTGCTTAGATATACTAGGATTTGGTAGTGAAGGAAGAGGGCCTAAAAAAACAACAAGCATCTATCCAAGAGACCAAGAAATCCCCCTTTTTTTCCACTATGGAATCCAATACCATGACGATGGAAAGCATGATAAACTCTCCTTCCAAGACCCTTCCTCAGGACACCTTTGATTACTTTGAAAATCATACTAGAGGCATCAGTTACAGGATCACGAGGAAAATGGGCTATGATGGATAGACAAGGAAGGTTGATCTATATTGGATCATTATATTATTTTTCATCTATCTAAATGCTTTATGGGTGAAAAAAACTGAGGAATCAACTTGTAGAGTCATTTTAGAGACTAGTCCAAATTTGGAAATTTGGGTACAAAAAATCTCTAAAATATTTTGAAGCCATTTTGAGGCATAAAACAACACTTTTTTATGGTCCAAACCTTACTACAGAGCTAGTTTTTATATTATACTCATCAATACCTTTCCAACGATGCAATAATCACCTCAATCAGATTTTGTATGCGAAATTTATTCCTCTCGCAAGTTGACCTATAATATCGATCACCATGGTGTGAGTGGATGTTACATGAGCCTCCATTACTTAAACATGTGGGGATATCCACATAGTATATTTTCTAAGAACACTATAGAATGTCCAAAACCTTATCACAATTGAGGGTTGAGGAAGTCAAAACCCTACCCCTAGATGGCTATTATGCTATGTTAAATATTAGGCCACTAGGAGGAGAAGGGGTTACATTCTATGTTATTGTATTTTGTTTCATAGTAGAGAAAAAAAACTAAGAGTGGGAAAATTAGAGAAAATGATAGAGGGAGTTAATGTTTTGTAGAAACCTAACAGGCCACAAGTCTCAGGTAACTCCATAGAGAATGAATTTTCCTTTGTACTCGCATTATCCCCATATCATAGAAAAGAGAGTAGAGCAACCTCACTTGCAAGCTGGGTTTTCTTCCGTAAGGATTTCCTAGAGCAAATATGTGTGTTATTTTTTGGATGGTGTTTGATTGTATTTTAATGTTCTCTATTTTTTTCATTTTATCTATTTCATGCATAAGCAAAAAATTAGTAACTAACGATTCTAGAATCTACAGGAATTTAACCTTCATAGTGTATATTTCAATTTTATTTATCAGATTTGTTGTGACGAATTGTTCTAGTGGAATACCATGATAGTTTACAAATCATATAGGTATCAAAATGAGGTTTTATTGCAGTATTTGTGGAAAGTTGCAGGGATCCATAGAATGGTTTAATAAGAAATTCATAGAAACCTAGCCATGGAAGATGAGTTTATTCATAACAACCCTTGAGATCCAGTGAAAGAGAGAATTGAGAGGTTGGAAGCACAAGTCGTCATTATCAACCACAACATGAAACTCCTCATGGAATATCTATCAAGCAATATTAGACCGTTTGAAGATGATGGAGGCTCTAACTCGAAGATTAGATAAGAGGGGAGATCAAGAGATTAGGAATACCCTAGAAAGGAGTCTTGAAAAGAACCTGAGAAAGAGCAGTCGAGTTCAAGTGTCATTGTAACATCCCGCTCTTGCGAGCACATGTTATTGAATTATCCTTGAGGACACTTGCATGCAAGTGATTCAGTTATAGTATATGGTTATCTGTTTTGCTTATGGATTCGTATGATGATGTTGATGGATTATGATTTATGTTGTTTGATATCTATGTATTGACAAATGTTATTGACAAGTTTCCCCTGAGTGTGCAAGACACTTGACAGATTGAGGATTTCGATGGAATCAATGGACCTCCTTGGACTCTGGATTGAGTCAGGGAATGGATTGTATTGGTTTGAGTATTTCGTTTATGCATATGTGACATATGATCAATTATATTATGATGTTGTTTATGGATCATTGACAATGTTTTATTGATGGATGCACGTTGACGATTGCTTGCTAATCTGACTCACATAAGGAGTAAAGGGGCTATGCACATAGACCATATATTGAGGAAGAGGTGTGGCAGAATCCCTAACATAGCCTACTATCACTCTCGTCATGGCTTGAATTGTAGGTTAACAATTACCTAGTTCAAGAGATCCATTATGTCGTGAGGGAAGACTGAGACAGTTGTTCACAAAGATTTCTAAGGGGCACACAATAAGGCAGGGTCCTTATTCCTTATAATCCCTTAGTCTCTCACAAGGTCGCATGAATGGAGTGTTGACTCTAGGGGTTGGAAAACTACCAAAACCACTCAAAGGAGAGTGGCACCCTTGGAGCGCAGAGTGCATCTTGAAGGGAACGTCGCATAATTAACAAATTTGAATCAAAGGCGAGTGGCACCCTTGGAGAACAGTGTGCGTCTTGAAGGGAACGTCGTGGAATTAAAACTTGAGTTAATGAATCTAGGTGGCCTAGAAAACCTTGAGAAAATAATTAAACCCTGTAAAATCTTTAAGCATTGTTGGATTTAATTAATGAATGAATTAAGGATTTAATTAATTAATTGTGAATCTCCAAATGAAAATCTAAGACTATGCAAAAGTATGCCTAAGTGGGTAAGAAGACTAAAATTAATTATTAATTAAATAACATAGGAAAGAGGCAAGTCAATTCAAGAAAATAAGAAAGATGAAATAATTCTAAAAAGAATCCTTTGTTGGCTTTAATTAATGAATGAATTAAGGATTTAATTAATTAATTGTGAATCTCCAAATGAAAATCTAAGACTATGCAAAAGTATGCCTAAGTGGATAAAAAGACTAAAACTAATTATTAATTAAATAATATAGGAAAGAGGCAGGTCAATTCAAGAAAATAAAAAAGATGAAATAATTCTAAAAAGAATCAATATAATACACATGAGTGCATAAAATACCTAATTGGAATATAAGATAAGAAATGAATAAAGCATGAAAGAATAAGTGCGTGCATAGAAGGGAATCTAGACTCTAAACTACCACTAGTTTAATTAGGAGAAGACTCATATTTTAACTCAATTCAAAATTAGTAAGGCTTAAGTCATTAATTGAAAACAAGAGGAATAAAGAGACAACTAGGAGTGATTTTAAGAACAATTTTAGGATGGATGAGGGAAATTGAATTTTATTAAAATAAATTGTGAATTTACTTGTACAACTAAGGGAAAGTGTGACAAGTGTATGGGGGCGGAATAATTCTTAATTAATTATTTAAAAATGAATTAAATGTGTAAGTGGCCAGGGGTCATTAAGGAAACTTCTATAAAGTAAATGGAAAAAAGGGAAAATGGAGGAGACTCGTGATAGAAAAAGTTATGTTGTAAGAATTTGACTGGTTTTAATTGTGAGAGTCGGGATACCCACCTTGAGAGAGAGTGGTGGCTCTAGTAGGAGGTACCGGTGAAGTCTCTACGATTAGCAAGCAGGAGGACGAAAAAAACGCCAAATACAGAATAAAAGCTCCCATTCTAGGGTCTTGTTGAAGATTTTAATTGTATTAAGAATTACATTTTATATATGTATCGTTGCCATACTCCTGTTGAAGATTTAATGGTGATAAGCTTTAAATTTTTTATATGTATCGTTGTGATATTCCTGTTGAAGATTTTTCTTGTAATGGGATTTGAAATTTATACTACTTTCTGTTATTCTGTATATTGTATCGATTGAAGCAAATTTCTTATGGATCCTTGAGATGATGGAGAGAAAATTTTATATCCCAGTCACCCATTTCAGTTTTTGTTTCCCTTCAACGCAAGCTTCGCTATATTTTTTGATCAACTACCCATCTGAATTCTAGTCCCAAGAATTGTGCAACCGGTTCATAACTTTCGCAGACCCTCTGGTGGTTACTTGGGGTCGAATCGTCAAACTCTAGGAGGCTTGTGGTTTTTCCTTCCACCTGGAATCCTGGAAACAACATAAGTAGCATTATAAGTATATTCGGGATCCATTCAAAGAAGTTGCAACACGAGTGATAGAGATAGCATGTCCAGTAGTAGAGATAACAGATATAGTAGATGTTGATTTAGTTGGTTAATGAGTCTCAAGCAACTTATTTATACATAATTCCTTTGGTCAAAGACATAAAGATAGCTAGTAAACCCAACCTATTTACGGAATCATGTACAAGAATTATATGGAGTTTCATGTGATTCTTTCATATCACTGAGGGTTGAAATATAATTTTTAAGCAGAAGCTAGATCAACTGAGCAATCTGGTTAAAGGTAAGCGATGGGGTAAAAAATTGATTGAACTTAAAGTTCCTATTCATGTTCGTTGACTGGAATTTGGATCTCGATGTAGGACTGTTTCAAAAATACTCCAGAGGGACAGTGAACTCACTCCAATTTAGGGATATCTCACTTGTTGCCTCATGAATTTCCCATTTCCAGACTAGTGAGAGTTGCCTCTAAATCCGTAGTCTCTTAGAGGGAGAATTCCGTTTGCATGCTTCCGAAGATGTAAACCTTATTTTCATCCACCTCGGAATCTCCCAGAGGTAAGGTGCATCAGCGAAGACCCTTCTATTGCAAGGGAATCATGCGATCTCGATTGTTGTGAGTGCACCTGCGACCGATCTCGGATGTGATATTTGACATTTATACACCTCCACCGGATCTCTATTTGTCAATATTGTCTACTGTAAATTGCTACTACTTCACTTGCCATTTCTCCAGCGTTGGAATGCAGTCGATCCGCCTTCCTCACCCTTCCACTTAAATTCATGGTCATCATAAAAGTCTTTAAGACAGTGAAGAATTCCATATAAATTTTGGAGAGCTAAAAGCTTCAATTTCATGATGTAGCTACCAAAACTTTAAGGGAAGACTTAGTCTGTAGCTTCTGTGTAGAACAATGATGAAGTTACATGTTGAGATGGAACAAACCCTTTTAATTAATTAAAAGTTCTCACTTGAAGTCTAACCTTTTTAAGATGGAAGTAAGCTCTTGGAAAAGTTGTGTAAAGCCTTGTATCCTTATGTTGTAGTATATTAATTAATCATTATTGAAACTACTTCAATGTTGGTCTCTCCCCATTATTGAAGCTTATTATAAAATGTAATTTTAGTACTTCTGTAAAGTTCACCTTTGAGAGAATGTCTATTAAATTAATCAATGTGAGGTAAAGATTATTTTATCCTCATTTTTTACTTGGCTAATGAAAAGGGTCTTATAATGATATTGGAATATTACTTAGTTTAGTGTTCTCCTTCTATTGTTGAAACTAATCTGGAATGCCAAGGATTATTCTATTTTAGGAGATAGTAAAGGTTGGATGAACCAACTTACTTTTAAGGTTAAGATAATGYYKTCCCATTCTTTTAGATAAAGACTGAAAACATTTATCTTGATTTCAAGAAAAAGTGGGTTTAGAGGTGGCTAGGAGTATAAGAATGTGTTTAATTACTACTCTAATCGATAGGGGTCATTACTCATGTCTTGGGATATATTAAAGTGGGATCCTTATAGAGTAGAATCATAATGTTGTACATGTTCACGTCTACGATAAATAGATCTCTCATGTTACTCTTGTGCTTTGGATAAGTCATTAAACTAGTATTGTAACTTCAAGAGAATTGGATGTTGGATAGTGATGTGCTCTATGATTCCGTTCATGATAATGATGACTTTCCTTAAATTCTCTTAGATTGATATGAAACCACTTTAATTCCTTCAGCTACTCGTTGAATGATCTTGCTAAGGTTTTAGAGATAATCAAGTAGTGTGGTATTCTTAAGACATTGCTCAAAGAAGTTGATCTCCTTATGGTTTCTTAAGAGGATCTTTGACTCATCTCTACATATCTAAAGTTGGGAAGCATAATATTGCATGGAATAAACCATGTAGTTAGCTTCCTTCGCACCATGAAATAAAATTGATGATTACAATTGCGCCATTAAATTGTTGATGTATGATTGAATTAATAACTATTACAATTGCACCATTAAATTGTTGATGTATGATGGATGTAATAACTAAATTATTATTTCTCCATTCAAATATCGTTGATGCCTCGTTGATTTAGAATTTGAATTTCTCATGCGCAATGAATATTTGATGTTGATGAATGATTGTTTCAGAAATTATATTTCGTTGCGCTATGAAATAAATGTTGATGTAATATGTTGGTTGTGGAGCCTGATTATCTTCCTGATTCAGAGGTCCTTGCTTTCATCCGTGTTTATACCCCATGAAGTATTTACACCCCAGAAGTATGTACACTCTTCCACGCGGGGGAGTGCAGAGGAGGGGTACCCCCTCTGCGGGGTCCATCCCCCCGGCTAGGGGGTCTGGGGGTAGCGTCCCTCGATGGGGTTCGGGGGCGAAGCCCCCGAAGCAAAAAATTGCCTTATAAAAGTATATTGTAATTTCATTGTAAATCTAGACCGTTCATTATAAGGTCGTAGATCTAACGGTAGAGATTATGTTAGGGTTTTTTCCCTAGAAGGCAATCCTCTTTTATGAGGGAAATGTATTGCAGCTATGTACGAGGGTGAATATTGTATTCTGAGAGAGGAGACTGTGAGAGAAAGAAGAGGAAGTTACAACGGGTTTTTGCTGTAGGTTG
>JZKD02S2143674.1:581531-594347 GCA_000966675.3 Picea glauca
CCCAAGATACTACTTCCGAGGGGAATTTAGGAAACATCTCTTCTACCATCGCTATCGATATATCAATCAAAGACAGTATCATGGAAAATGTTCATCTCGGTGCTAATTGTTCACCCAAGGAAGTGGAATCTTACACCTTTTTATTTAAAGAATATCACAATGTCTTCGCTTGGATCTATGAGGAAATGTCAGGTATCGATCCTTCGATCATTGTGCATGAGATAAAAAATTACCCATGCATTAAACCTGTATGAAAAAAAAATCAGCCAATTCATCCTAAGAAAACCACGGCCATAAAGGAAGAAGTTCAAAAATTGTTGAAATATGGCTTTATCTATCCTGTCCCCTTAACGGAATGGGTTTCTAACATCATTATGGTTGCTAAAAAATAAGGAACCATTCGTGTTTGCGTTGATTCTAGGGATATCAACAAGGATTGTCCAAAAGACAATTACCCCACACCCTTCATTGACCAAATCATTGATAACTTGGTCGGAAGCGTTATTTTCTCTTTCATGGATGGATTCTCAGGGTATAACTAGATTGAAATTTTACCTGTTCATCAACATAAGACAAACTTCATCTGCCCATGGGGGACTTTTGCTTATCGGAAACTACCTTTTGGTCTAAAAATTTTTTGTTCTAGTTTCCAGTAGGCCATGTCGTATTCTTTCCACAATATCAAAGATATTGTGGAACCTTACCTTGATGATTTACCTGCCCATTCATCTAATCGAGCAGACCATATTAGTCATTTACGGGCCATTTTTCTTCGATGTCGGTTCTACCGTATTTGTTTGAACTCTCACAAATGTATCTTCATTGTTGAATCAAGTCGACTCCTCAGTTTCATTGTCTCCAAATATGGATTAGGGTGGATCCCTTAAAAATCAAAGTTATTCTTTCTTTACCTCCTCCCAACAATCTAAACCAAGTACAAAGTTTGCAAGGGAAATCAAACTTTCTTCATTGTTTTATATGTAATTACGTTGATATTACTAAAGGATTTATGTGATTGTTTCAGAAAGTCACTCCTTTCATATGGGATGACACTGCTCAACGATACTTCGATTCCTTTAAACACACATTGACCCATACACCTCTCGTGCATCCCCTGAATTATGCATGAGACTATATCCTTTATTTGGAAGCCTCTACTTCGACCATTTCTATGGTGTTAATTCAAGAGGACCCTAATGGTGATGAACATGTGATCTACTATCTGAGAAGGAGTGTATCCGGTCCCGAGATTCGATATTCACACATTGAAAAATTATCTCTGGTAGTTGTCATTTACATCCAAAGATTTCTCCATTACATCTTGTTACGCACTACCATGGTCATTGCGGACTCGAACCCCATGTACCATATTCTAACGTGTCAAGTCCTTGGGGTAAAATATTCTAAATGGATCGTTATTCTTCAAGAGTTTGATCTCGATTTTTCCAAATTGAAAGCTAAAAAGTCCTTGGTTTTTGTGGAACTTATTTGTGATCTTCCCCATGTTGATGGAGATACTGGGCCCAGTCATTCCCTTCCCAATGAATCTGTGTTCCTCATCAGCACGTCCTACCCTTGGTATGGATATATTATCCTTTATCTTCGAACCCAACATTTTCAGCCCGATATTTCCCGTGAAGAAAGTCGTCATATTCGCCACCATTCTAAATGCTACCTTATCATCAGTGATACTTTGTATCTCCATGGTATTGACACTATCCTACGAAATTGTTTAACTCACAATGAGACTGAACCTGTTTTGAATGAATGTCACATTGGATCTTGTGGAGGTAACCTTTCTAGGATGGCTACAGCTAAAAAAATCTTATGTGTCGGTTATTTTTAGCCCTCTATTTTCAAAGATTGTATTGAGGTTGTCAAAAGATGCCCACCCTACCAAGTTTTTCAAAAAAAGGCATGCACCCACCCCGCTCCACTGCATCCCATTGTTACCATCAGCCCCTTTTCCAAATGGAGCATTGATTTTATGTAATTTAATCCTACCTCAGCCAAGGGGCACGGTTATATCATTGTTTTTGTTGATTATTTCACAAAATGGGCTAAGGCTATGCCTAATTTTCTTAATGATAGTCGTACTGCAGCTCTATTCATCTTTAACCACATCATCACTCGCTTTGGTGTTCCACAAGACATTGTCACTGATCATGGTTCACATTTTCAAAACCATATGATGAGTGAGTTACATTTCAAGTTGGGTTTTCGCCATGAAAACTCATCCCCCTACTATCCTCAAGAAAACAAACAAGTTGAAGCTATCAAAAAATTCCTTAAAACCATGATCCAATGCATGGTGGGGGAAAAAAACTTCTTGGAACTTGCAAATCTTCTCCACCCTCTGGGCTTACCGCACCTCAGTGAAAAATTCAATTGGATTCACTCCATTCCAGTTGGTATATGGCATCGAAGCAGTATTACCAATCGAGTGTGAAATTCCTTCGTTGAAATTTGTCGTAGAAATCCTAGCGCAGGCCTATGCTGAAGAAGAAGGATTCCTATATTTGACTAAGTTGGATGAAACACGTCACAATGTTTCTCTCGTTAACGAGAAATATCAAAAATGAATGAAAAGTCAATGTGACAAATCCAGTCAACCTTGTAATTTCGTAGAAGGAGACCTAGTCCTCGTTTATGACTAGGCTCACGATAAGCTAGGGATAGGAAAGTTAGAACCTCTGTGGCATGGACCTTATATCGTAAAATGTGTATTACATAGAGGTTCCTACGAGCTAGTTGACTACGACGGAATATCTCTCGATGAACCCCAGAATGGGATTTACCTAAAGAAGTACTATGCCTAGAACATCTACCATGTGTACTTTGTAAACTATTGTACTACAATTTTTATTTGGTGTGTCTTTTCTCTTGCATGTACAAGTTTTGTTTTAGCCACTTATACTTTGTCTTTTAATTGTGTGCATAGATGACATCTCCCTTTCCTATCTTAGTCAGGTTTGTGTATGGAGCTAGTTGACACACCCAGAACATTGCTTTTGTAGCTTGGGCCATTTACCACTCTTATGAGTTGGTGAGTTCAGGAGGTGTTTTCCTAGGATTGGAAAACAATAATGTGGAATAATATCACACTTTCATTGGACTTTTAACGGAGGCATACTCCCTAGGTATATCTCGTATAATCATTAACCTAGACTCTCAACTCGTGGTTTGTTAGCTTCATCGAGTCTACGTCATTTGAAATCCTATCCTATTACATCTCCACCTACGATTTTGTCATCTTGAGAGAATGTTTGAATTTACAGAATACAAACACATACCAATAGAACTCAACACAACTTCATATTCACTAGAAAATTATATTTTGGACGGGTATCTTGCACATAGATAAAATTTTATAAAGGGAATGAATCACATGTACATTAAAAACATCACACACGATAATTTGTAACATCATTGGCACCACAAAACTTGAATATATATATATATATATATATTTAAACTGTGTGATACAAAAAGTTTGTTTACATCAAAAAGTACATAGAAGGGAAAAATCTAGGCCCCCATGCCCATGATATCATCATGATAAAAATGCAAATGATATGGAGGATCCTATTCCTTCTGCACCACGTTGTGATCCAAGAGGCACACCACTGCATGGGCCACTCATCGGAGCAAGTGGTTCAAACTCTCAGGAACCCCTATTGTATGCCTTTGCATATGTAGAGGTACATGTCGCCTCCGGAGAGATGGGACACCCATAGTGAGAGCTCGGAGGTTCCTCTCAACCTCTCGGAGACCTCCCACTGCCACCTCATTCTCCACAGCTATATACACATATCCACAACACCCTAGTGTTGGTATCTCTGTCGGACGTGATGCACCTCTATCTACATGATGAAATAATACATTTGTTAAAATCCCTGTTTGTACACATAAAAATAATATAATTTTCAAAATCAAAAAACACTTGACAAGGTTTTGGTTTCATACCTGACGCATCCCAGTCAATACCCTCTAGAAGCACTAAGTCCATGCTACCTCGGAAATCCACTCCATCATATGGAAATTTCTCAATGACGATCAAATACCTTATCTACCAAGCGAAGAAGTCAGCCATGAACTTGAACTCCAAGTCGGTCCCCAATCTTAGAGACAAACTTGTCCACCTTTCCATATGGGCTTCAGTCACAAGTCATGCCATCAGCACAATCTATCATTGCATCTGAGGTATTCACTCCAGAAAGAAGGAAACAAGGAAGGAACCATAACCAAACTGATTTTGTTTCCTAGTCCTGCACTTCGTGATTTGATCCTTCATGTTATGAAGGAATCCTACACCCCATTTGAATAATCTCGGCTCCACGCATTGTAGAGCATAAAACATTTGGGGATTTGAATCCAAATGTGCACTCATGCTACATACCAGGTTTGTGATGGCAAACAAAATAGATTGCAGTGTCAAATCTCTGACATCCTTGATCACAATTCATCCCCTGACCAATCATGACCCTGGAATAAAATGATCAGCCACATACACCTCGGCAGGTTGAGGAGTTTCTCGTTGCCCAGACAAAGTGATAGGATCCCCTCTTCTTGAGAGGTTAGTCAGAAAGTATACATCATTGAGATGAATTTTGAGCATTTGTGGCCCGATACGAAATGCATGTTCAATGTCATCCCACTGTCCAATGAGATACTCAAGTAGTAAAACTTCATTTTTCATATTTCGCAACTTGAAATACTTGAGGAGGCAAAAATTCCTCAAAGTGTCCCTTGTCTGAGGGTTTTGAAATGTAGTGATATCATCAAGCTCATGCTCACATTCTTTCCATTTAATCATGGTTTTTATCCATATAAACTGTAAGGACGTACATTTAAAATCCATTAATCATCCTGTCATGACAAAAAATTGGGTGTTTTTAGTATAAATAGCAACAATTTTTTTAGTCTTGCAGCGATGCTCCCCTAAACTCATCCACAAAGTGCTAGCGCTCTCCTAGAACACACACCAGGGTACTGAAAACATGATCGGTGCTCCCCTCACCCCTTTGAGGGAGCATAGATCTAGTTTAGCGCCTAGGGCTTCATAGGGAGCCCAAGACAACCTAAAAACTACACAAAATGCAATTCTAAACCATGAGAAATGACTAGAATGGGTTAGTGACCAACTTGATCCGGATAGATGTGAAAATGGTCAACCGCAGCTCTGGTGCCAACAGCTTGAAAATCACCCTCCGAAGTTGAAAACACCAAATGCTAGAAGGATTGGTAAAAATGAATTGGTAAATGAATTTTCTACCCTATTTTCACTATTATAGGATTCATTTTTGATAATATGATGTTTCTTTTGGGTTTTTAAATATTTATCAGAGATGTCACTAATACCCTGGATGCAGATTTGTCTTCACTTGCGTATTTCGAAGCAATATCTTTATGTTTAACCTTGTAACACTTATGAGAACGGTATTTGTTCTTTCTCATGCTCGAAAAAAAATGAGAATGTAATCGAGTAGACTTTTATCTTTTTTCGGACTCGCAAAGGTTACACGAAAAACGAAACCCCTAGAGTCTCATTTAAGCTCTTTTTAGACTCTTTAAACATGAAAATATTGTCGAGTGATCTTGCTTCCTTTCACACTCGTTTAAAAGGTTTTGAAAGGGCATCTCCCAAGTAGCAATTTATCTCTTTTTCAGACTTCAGAGACTAATATTACGAAAAAGGACAACCCTGGAGTCATTTTTAAGTTCTTTTCAGACTCTCTAAACATGAAAAACCACTGAGTTTTCCTTCTTTGGACTTGTTAAAATTACACATTGAAGGGCCCATATGGGACCGAACCCTTACTTCTTCTAGTTCATTAAAAAATGGAAGAGGAAATTACCGAAGGTCATTTATATCGAGGATGTGTTATCCTCTTCGAGCTCATAAAAACAAAAAGAGGTACTTGTCTATCTAGATGGGGGGAATTTTTGAAGAAAGAAAGCCAAGTCATTTTTTAGAATCGTCACAAGTCACTCTTGCAGTCACCCTTGAACATGGCACATTTTCTTTACATACATTTTAATCTGTTGAACCTTTGCATTGAACCAATCCTCTGATTTTCTTTACTCCTTTGGGTCACCCAACGCAATTCACAATATCCACGGCATCATGTTTTGGTCCATGTTACGTTACTACTATTTGTGCCTCAATGTTCAAGGGAAGTATCTGCCTCGAGAGGCAACCATCACAAATTTCTAGTTTCAACACACGTATCAGTCCATACTCATTTGATTCACCATATTACATCTCTATGTTAGTTTCATGTTGTTGATGAGAGATACATCAATTCCCTCCTTCGATGAGCCTTTTTCTGTAGACTTCAACACATTATCCAAGAAATTTGACTTAGAAACCGGTTAGTACCTTGGAACCTGCATGCCTCAATGGCAAGCCTCCTTGCCTCCGACAGTAGGTTTACATCATTAACCTCTGATTGGATGATTCCATGAATGTTTGACTTCAACTCATCTATTCACATTCATTGGATTGTACTAGGGTACCTTGGGAGTCATTTCCATCACTGGTGATTTCCATCACACTTGTTAACAGTTTACCTCAATGATCGGTAATCAAGTGGTTTCTACCATGTTCGACATCAAAACATCTATTCACATGGCTAGATTCGTACCATGTCGAGATTGGGACGAAGACTCTATTAGAAAGTAATGGATGTGCTCATTTAACCATAGACAATATAACAATATTGTCACCCAACCATAGGTCGAATCCAACCTCGAGCACCTTAACCTTGACGCAAAATGATTCTGGAAAAAAAACAATATCCAACCAAGGCTAATGCACCAATAAAAGATAACCAAGACTGATCATAAATTCCAACCATAACCAATAGAAAGTCAGAGACTAAACCAGGAATACATATTGTGGAAGTTGTCGGTTGCAGCTGCTTCCCAGACTTGCGCACTTGCACAGTTTCTGCAGTGCACACCTATTCCCAGCTAAAATTTTGAGTTGTGTGTACAAAATGAGGTCTAGATACTTGTATTTATACTTATTTATATTGTTTCCTAAGCTACCTGGGCCGACTTATCATTCTGGAGGCTAAATACTTAATATTAATTATTTCCTTGAGCTGACTTGTCTTCTAGGATTAAGTTTAATGTTTTAGGGTTTCTTCGTACTTCCCAAAATATTCTATTCTCACTAGGGTTACACATGAAGGTAAATACCTCCCGCATCTACAATAATATCAAAAATCCCTCCTAGCTAGGGAGGTATTGAAGGAAATGGTCTTAAGCACAAACATATCATTCAACTAGTAGCATCATCATAGTCCTATAGACTATTCTCATGATTAGATCACGAGCACCATCATCACTTTCAGTGTCATATGACAATCATCAACTGCATCATCTCTCGAAACCATACTCCATCTAAGTAATAAGACATGACGTTGAATAAGTCACTCTCTCCAAAGAGTGATACCAGAACCATTATTCTAATCAGGGCATACGTCCTAGAAGAATAAATGTTTTGGACCATTTTTTATTTGGATAATGTCTGTCCATCAGTACATTGACCATCCATCTAGCTGATAATAATTTTCAACACTATTGATAGTCTACATGGAAATCATAACAAATTCATTCAATAGAACACAATTGTGTCTATCCATAGTAGTACCCAACTACAATCCAATGGTACACTACCACACCAAGTAGCACGCAACTACTTAATCAATGACACATAGTCACAACCAGTGGAACACATCCACCACAGTAGCATACATCTATTGTCCAGAGACATACAGTCTCCATAGAAATCATATCATATGATATCAACCTGCACAGAAAAACAATGTCATGATATAAATTGAGTCATTTGGGCCATTCTTCCACTCACATATGTGATATATGGAAGAGCATCTGCCCTCATAAGGTAAAACAACATCCATGAGCTATTGTAATATTATTTTCAAGCATAGAAGAACAATTGTCTTGATTTCTGAGCCTGGACCATTCACCTATCTTGGTCATTCCTTTAGCACTAAACAAAGTGAAACCTGGAGAGAATGAGTCTTCCCTAGGGAATGCTTGCCCCTGATTGTTGAACCTAGACCATTCACCTAATTGGGCCATTCTTCTAGCACTAAAAAAAGTGCAACATGGAGAGAATGAGTCTTCCCTAAGGAATGACTGTCTAGACCATTTCCTAAGGAAATGACTATCCTGCACTAACCTCCAAAATGGACCATTCTTCGAAATTTCTCACAACTTTGAACTTCGAAAGAATGACTTCTTGTAGAGGTAGACCATTCTTCTTAACCACTACTGAGAGCAACTGTCAAGAAGAAAGACTATCCTAGACCATTCCCCCACAATGGCCAAAAGGGGAATCGTTGTCTATGGTACATCAACAATCTATCGAACCATTTTCATTATGAAAATGATCTTTCAATCTAAACCATTTTCCAAACTAGAAAATTCATGTCCGTTAGAAATCTTAAACCACTTTCCGAACTGGAAATGAACTGCTCATCCTAGACCATTTTTCGAACTAAAAAATGGTTGTCCATAAATCAATAGCACATAAGTGCTCCCTCTCAACCTGGGAGTCATCTATTCCCTTTTCAATAAGGAAGTTGTCTCCATGAGCTCCAGCTTGTTTCTTGAGTACGCAAACTTTTTCATTTTGGAGAGAGGCTTTACCAAACTATTTTCTTATCTCCTCATTTGTGGAGATATATTGGAGAACCACTTCTCTTTTCTGACCTCATAACAAAGAATGTAATGCTTGATATCAATGTACTTTGTTCTTTCTGGAACATTGGTTTTCTCTGAAGGCTTCATATAACTATGATCATTATAATATATCATGGTTGAATTCATCACTTTTGTTTTTTGCTAGCTCATGACATTGTGGCAAGGCTCAAACTGGAACATAACCAAATGTCACTTATTCTATCATCACGAGAGTTTGTCATGGATTAGCAATTCATCATCCTGGACTTCTAAGTAACCATTATGATATAATATCTCTATTATAGAAATTTTTCATCATGCTTTTGTTGTGCATGAGAGGCTCTGCACCAAGTTGTTTGAATCCATGCAAGATCTTCTTCCATCTACATACAAGGGTCTCCTTCCAGTGTACCTCAAAACCTTGAGGTTTCTCTACATACGCTTCTTGTTCAATTCCTCTATTGAGGAGAATAGTCCTTACATTCATCTAATGTAAACTCCAACCCATGGATATTGTAGGAGATATAATGTCTCAGGTAGAGGTATGTCTGAACAAGATATCATCATAGTCCTCTCCCTCCATCTGGGTGAACCTTTAATTTTGGATCTTGCGATGCTTTCATTCATAAGTATTCCATACAATGTTCTTCAACATAAATTTCATTTCCTCTGCTCAATTGATTTTAGTGGGTTCATACCAAGATGGTAGTCTTGTGATTCTCGATATAATGACTGGTTGTTCTAGCTTTTCTTTCTCTCTTGGAATCTTCATGTTCTTCCTCATGTTTCTTTTTAGCTCTTGAGTCCATGGAGTTTTCTATAGATTCCATGCCCTAAAGATTCCAACTTCTTCCTTTCATCATAGGATCATGGATGTGGATGGACAACCAGGGATACTTTAAGGCTTATTTTCGAAGAAGACTTCTTCTAAAGTCAAATTGAACATGTGTTGATTTTCATGGCTACTACCATTGATGGGAACATGGATAGATAATTCATAATCTTCAATGGATAATATTATTTAGGATTATCTCCCTCCTAATCCTTTCTTCATGCATGAATTCATGCTCTTATTTTGGAATTATATAATCATCTCCCTCCATCTAAGAGAGTCTACACTTCCTTCTGCAAAGTGTCACAAGTATTTTCCTTTTGATTGTTGACTTCTTTCAGGTTTTTTTTTTTTTAACTTCTTCTAGGTTTCTTCAAGTTTGATTCTGATTTTGGCTTAAGTTGTAGTTGTAATATCTTCCATAGGAATTGTTACCAAGGATTTTCAATGTACTTCATATTTCCATGTGTATTTCTTGACTTGTAGTAATCGTGATAGAAATCCTTATCTTGTTATTCTTCCATAGGTATTGTTTCTCTTTGAACATATTATCTTCTAAGAAATAGATATGCAAGATATGTACAGAAACTATGTAAACATGGTATGTACAAGAACTATGAAGAACATTGTTACCTTGTCTTAGAAGAAGAAGTATGTTTTATCCTAATTGGTCTTCTTTGAGGGTTCCCTTTCTTCGAAAATTGATACTTCGTGTTTTTCCTTCCTTTTCTTTAACTCGGGACAATGATTCTTGTAGTGACCATATTTTTGATAGTTGAAGCATTGTATTTTTGACATATCTTTCTCTTGATTTGCTTTCTTCCTTGAGCCAAACTTCTTTTTATTCCTTAAGTTCTTGAACCTTGTTGTGAAGGCTAGGTCATCGTATTTCTTTTGTTGTTTCTCTTTTGCACTAATCCTTGATTCTTCTTATGAAAAACAAGTCCAAAGTTCTTCAAATGTGGGATACTCCTTCCTTGTGTTCATGCTTGTGGAAAATGCATCCCATGTCTTGGGAAGACCATTGAGTACTATATTTACTAGTTCCTTCTCTGAAATGATTTCTTCAATATCTTGTAGTTGATCTCTTAACTAAGAGATTCTCACAAAGTATGAAGTTATGATGTCCTCATCATTCATGTTCATGTTATGAAGCTCATTCTTCAGACTCATTACATCTCCAATGTTTCTGACTGAGAAGAAGTTATTTAGGGAATCGTACATCTTCTTAGATGAGTCAAGATGGAAGATGTAGGGTATCAAGTGGTATTTTATAGAGTCCACTATGATACTCATGGCATTGATGTCATTGTCTTTCAACTTCTCCATAATTGCAATGTTATGAGGTTCCTTCTCTTTTCCTTCTTCGAACTGTGGTTCCACGATCTTTCCTTTCACGATATCCAACATTTTATTCTTGGCAAGGATGAGGTCAATCCTTATCTTTCATGCTCTGTAGTTAGAAGTCCCTTCCAACTTGTTTTCTGACTTCATAGAGTAATTCATAATTGATTTGACTTGGTCAACCCTTGATTTCGACCAAAAACTCAAACTTGACGTCTTAGCTAGCTAAGAGTACGAGGAGATGTGTTAGGCTAAGGAACACTAGTCTATCTAGAAATTAGGTCAATATCTTCACTTAAGATGTCTCAACGAGCGATTTAGGGTTTCATTGCTACCACAAATATTGGATGCAACTGCAACTATAGCTGAGAAAATCCTCCTAATCTATCTTCCAGTAGTTAGACTATCCAAAGATGGGGTGGGCCCATAACCTATTATAAAGTAATGGATGTTCTCGTTTAACCATAGAAAATATAACAATATTGTCACCCAACCATAGGATGAATCCACCCGTGAGCACCTTAACCTTGACAAAGAATGATTCCAAAAGAAAACCAATAGCCAACCAAGGCTAATGCTCTAAGCAAAGTTAACCAAGACTGATCAAAAAGTCCAACCATAACCAACAAAAATTCTAAGCCTAAACCAGGAATACAGATTGTGGTAGCTGTCGACAGTTGTCGACTGCAGTTGCTCCCCAGACTTGTGCACTTGCCCAGTTTCTTCAGTTTGCACCTCTTCCAAGTTGAAATTTTAAGGTGTGTGTACAAAATGAGGTATGGCTACTTGTATTTATATTGTTTCCTGAGTTGTCTAGGTCGACTTCTCATTCTGTAGGCTAAATACTTAATATTAATTATTTCCTTGAGCCCACTTGTCTTCTAGGGTTAAGTTTAATGCTTTAGGGTTTCTTCTTGCTTCTCGAAATATTCTATTCTTTTCAGGGTTACACATGGAGGTAAATACCTCCCACATCTACCATAATATCAACAAACCCTTGGTTGAGTGTTCACTCTAATATCTGCTTTACCCAGGCTGCGAAAGGAGATCATTTGATCATGTTGATATATAGAATGTCACATAGATCCACTTTGTATTGGTCTATGGATATGTTTTGTCATCTCATAGATCCACTGTGTATTTCTCATGGCTACGATCAACTCATGTCATGGAATTATATATCCACATTGTATCTTTGCTGACTATACCTTTAAGTCAATATAATTATGGATCTGCAGTGTATTCGGTGGTGGCCATACCTTAAAGTCCTTTTATCACTCAAGCATAGGTATTCTTTCCTTGGGTTTGAAACATACCATAACATGTGTTTGATGGTTGTTTGTAGCTTCTATGATCCAGGTGGATATTGGTGGCCACCCACCTATTCCACTTGGACCCACACCATTGTTTCTTTAAGTTTTTCAGTTTCCTTAATTGTAGCACAATTTACTATTTTTAGCAGTTCTTTGGGTCCTGAACTTCCGGAGTTGTTTTGAGGCCATAAACGACGTTTTTGGGGCATGAATGCTCCGACGAATATGAGTCTACTTTGGACTCGATATTCACTATCTACAGTGTAGTCCTCGGATAGATATTTCTAATGATGTATCATGTGCATCAAATGGAGATAGTATGCCAAAGTTACGACCCCGGGAAATTGATGTACCAATTTACCCCAACGGGGCCCATATTCCAGCGTTTCATCTCCTAGGGTTAGGTTTTTGGATGTTTAGGGTTTTCCATTGTTTCTCAATAATATATAGGACTTCGAGCCTCATTGTAACAGGCAGTTTAGAGGCCAGTAGAGGCCACATCTCTTCTCAGAGATAAGCTACCAGTGCCCTAGCTAGTTTATTTCCATTTTGTCTGTAAGCATTTTTCAGTCATTTGTTATTAATGAAATGAAGTCTTATTTCCACTGC
>JZKD02S2143674.1:599739-624562 GCA_000966675.3 Picea glauca
CCACTTATGACAAAGAAATGTATTCCATTGTGCAGGCTTGTCGGCAATGGAAGAATTACATTTTGGGAAAGGAAACGGTCATCCACATAGACCTCCAACCCCTGCAGTTCATACAAGCACAAGGGAAGTTGTAGAACGATCGCCATCAGAAGTGGTCCACATACCTGCAACATTTTCATTTAAACATTAAGTACAAGAAAGGCAGCACCAATAATGTTACAGACTGCCTCAATCGACCACCCATCGTGGTGCTAACCACTGTGCTAAACTCTTGTGGGCACGATACTTCTGATTGGCCACTTCTCTACACAAGTGATCCAGAATTCGGCCACACATACAATACACTCTTGGAGGGTAAGCAAGTTCCCAATTTTCACCTCCAGGATGCCCTTCTTTGTCACCTGAGACACCTTTGTGTTCCTTCAAGTGAGCATGCCAGGATGATTTGGGAGGCGCACTATAGTTGGGTCGCTAGGAATTTCGGGGTCGAGAAAACCATGGCAGTACTGAAAAAGTATTTCTATTGGCCAAACCTTTGGCAAGATGTCAGGAAGTACATCAAGTCCTGCACTGCTTGTGCCATTTCCAAACAGACCATCAAGAAGCAAGGCCTCTATACTCCGCTTCCTACCCCTAGTCGACCTTGGGAATCCATTTCTATGGATTACATGTCGGGCCTTCCTTCTACTAAGCATGGCAATGATTATGTTTTTCTGGTCGTCGACCGATTCTCGAAGATGTCCATTATGATGGCCTACATGACAAATATCACAGTAGAAGCCACTCCTAAACTCTTCTTTGAACGAGTGTGGGTACACTTTGGAATCCCACGGTCTATCATCTCATATCGGGACAGCAGGTTCCTCAGTACATTTTGGTCCAGCCTCTGGTCGATGCCAGACACCAAGCTCACTAAGTCCACATCTTTCCATCTGCAAACTGATGGCCAGACAAAGGTCCTCAACGGGATGATTGTACACATTATGTGCATGTACAACTCAAAGCATCCATGCACATGCGATGAGAGCCTCCCCTATGTACAACACAGCTATAACTGGCCTCTCTATAGCTCAACCAGCCACATCCCCTTTCAAGTGGGCTTTGGATTCCATCCACTATGTCCCATTAACGTAGCCATGCCATTTGCGGCTACTCGGGCAGATTCATCCCATGTCTAGTTTGAGGCTAACAAGGAAAACATCTTCATTGAGCGCATTCAGCACATCCACAAACAATTTCATGACATCTTGGATAGAGGCAATGCTAAGTACAAGCAACGACATGATCAACATCGGGTGCCACACAACTTCCAGGTGGGTGACAAAGTGTGGCTACATTTGCAAAAGGAGCGCCTCGCTGGACCATACCATAAGATCCGCCCACTCCAATATGGGTTATACACCATCACCAAGGTTGTAGGGGACAATGCCTTTGAGCTCGGTATTCCACCATTCCTTGGTCTGCACCCAATGTTCAATGTGAATCGCCTTCGGCCCTACTTTCCACCTCTATTAGACACATCTGACATGGAAGAACAACTCACACCAACAAAGTTAAACCCAAATTGCATGGAACAAGACACAATTCATCAAATTATGGACACATGGATCAAGAACACCTACCAATAGAGGATCCAGCTATATCGAGTTGTCAAAGCAGGCCAACTCCTTCACCAGGGACCAAGTTCAGCAGAAGTTTCCTCATCTCATGGAGGAACTCAACGCAATGGGGACCATTGCTTCCTAAGGGGGGAGGACTAATCCAGCTAGATATTGGTGGCCACCCACCTATTCCACTTGGACCCACACCATTGTTTTTTTCATTTTTTCAGTTTCTTTAATTGTAGCACAATTTACTATTTTTAGCAGTTCTTCAGGTCCTGAACTTTCGAAGTTGTTCTGAGGCCCTAAACGACATTTTTTGGGCATGAATGTTTCGACGAATATGAGTCTGTTCTGGACTCAATATTCATTTTTATCAATGTAGTCCTTGGATAGATCTTTCTAACGATTTATCATGTGCGTCAAACAGAGATAGTATGCCAAAGTTACGACACTGGGAAATTGATGTACCAATTTACCGCAATGGGGCCCATATTCTGGTGTTTCATCTCCTAGGGTTAGGTTTTTGGATGTTTAGGGTTTTCCATTTTTTCTCAATAATATATATTCCTTTGTGCCTCATTGTAACAGGCATTTCAGAGGCCAGTAGTAGCCACATCTCTTCCCAGAGATAAGCTACCAATGCCCTACCTAGTTTATTTCCATTCTGTCTGTAAGCATTTTTCAGTCATTTGTTATTAATGAAATGAAGTCTTATTTCCACTACATATATACTTTTATGTGTATTTCTATATTTCATTGTGTTCCTACATAAATCTGGATCAGTGGTTTCACAGCGGTCTGCTCGTTCTCAATCTTTCTTTGCATGTCCCCAACGAGGTCGAAGTATAAGGAGTTGGGGATCAATCTAGTTGAACCTTTGCAAGATCAATCTCGCAAACCCTGACGACTGGCCATGGGGGGAGAAAAGAAAGATGAGGGAGCAGGAGATCCTATCAAAATGTTGCTTGAGGGGTCCCTTGAGAAACAAATGAACACGATGATGGATAACTTTTCCCAGATTCTTCAACGGATTCCCACTAGTTGTGCATCGACATCCAACAGCCACTCTGGAGGTGCCACTCCTTTTATGGTACAAGTAAACTTTGACATTCCCATATTTGAGGGCCAAATAGATGTAGATGCCATAGATAGATGGTTGAATCTGTTAGAAGGATATTTCTTGGTTCATGAATTTTCCGACTGAGAAAGGATTATTTTCGCACTCCTCAAAGTCGCCCCCCATGTCAAGGACTGGTGGGAAACCTACTTGGAGCAACAGGGTAAGGGGGAACCCTCTCTGTTCTCGGCCACACCCACTTGGAATTCTTTCTGAGACACCATCAAGGAACAATGTTATCCCGTGGGGAGCTATGAGGACAAATACATACAATGGACTATGTTGCGGCAACATAGGGACCAAGATGTGCATGAGATGACGAATATGTTTCATACCCTATGCACAAAGTTGGGTATCAAACATTCAGAGAAACATTTGGTGTTAAAGTACCACAGTTTTATGCATAGATACATTCAGGAGGAAATGGAGTTCCTCGACATCTCCTCTCTTGCTGTGGCATACCGATATGCTACCAAGATTGAGCAGAAGTTCAAACAGAAAAAGCCAGACTTTGGGTCTGCAAATCATAAGCAAGGAAAAGGTACCCCCAAACCACAAAACAAAGGACCAAGCCAAGGCGGGGCATCCCAGGATAACCTACCAAAACCACAAGCAAAGAACAACACCACCAAGCCAAAAATGACACAGGGAAGTGGTGTGAGTTCCATAAGAGCTCCACTCACAACACAAGTGAGTGTCGGACCAAGCAGTCACTAGTAGCCAAGTTGAAGGCTTCTGAATCGGAAGCATGCTCCGACTCTGAATCAGAACCCGACAAGGGGAATGATATGAGGAAGAATATTATCTATGCGGAGCCCAACGCCACCATTGCCACCACGAATATCCAAAAGGAGGAACAAGAATATCCAGAGGAGGCGGAGCGTCTCTTCCATTCCAAGATGTGGTTAAAGGGTTCCCCATTGCAGTTCATTGTCGACAGTGGGAGCCAGAAGAACCTCATCTTGGTAGAGGTCGTGAAGCGGTTAGGCTTGCCAACCACAACACACCCACAACCATACACCATCGGGTGGTTGCACCAAGGACGGGACCTCCGCATCAGCCAACAATGTCGCCTTCCCTACACCATCAAGCCCTTCACAGATGAGGTATTATGTGACATTGCTCCTCTTGATGCTTCTAATGTATTATAAGACCAACCATACTTGTGGAAGCGACATGTTGTGTATGAGTCCAGGCCTTGTGCTATTATTATCACCTTGGGCAATAAGATGTACAGGATATCGGAGATAGCACCACCTACCACCATCTCTTTGGTTACTACAAAACAATACAGTAAGCTTATTTCCAAAACCAGGAAATTTGTTTTCCTGATGATCCACCCTCAAGGAAAGAGGAATACTATGGCCATGACCTCCAGACAGGGCCCTGCTGCATGAAAACAACAAATGGATAAGGTCGTGGAGGAGTACGAGGACATCTTCACCTCCCCTGAAGGGGTGCCTCTACACTGTCAGGTCAAGCACCCCATTGATCTGAACCCAGGTGCACCACTACCCAATGGACCCATCTGTCGGTGCTCTATTCTAGAGAATGATCAAATCAAGAGGTAGATTGAGGATCTGTTGCAGAAAGGTCACATCCGGCCGAGTTCATCACCCTGTGGGAGATCGATCATGTTGGTGCAGAAGAAGGATGGGACTTGCAGACTTTGCATTGACTATCAGGCACTAAAAAAGATCATTTTTTGGAATAGGTACTTGATCCCGTGGATTGATGACCTTCTAGATCAACTCAAGGGAGAGAAATATTTCAGCAAGATCGACTTGAAGTCGGGGTATCACCAGGTACCAATTGAACCCTCTAATGTGTGGAATACTTCCTTCAAATCCAAGAAGGGCCTTTTCAAATGGTTGGTCATGCCATTCGGGTTGACGAATGCCCTTGCAACCTTCATGAGGTTAATGGACGAAATCCTATGTCCATTCACCATCTCATTTGTAGCGGTGTACTTGGATGACATTCTGATCTTCAGCCAGACTTGGGAAGAGCACCTCCACCACATCCGACAGGTCCTCCAAACATTGCGACAACATAAGTTGTGTGCAAATTTGGAGAAATTCACTTTTGGCATGACCCAGGTTCAGTATATGGGATACATTAATGATGAGCAAGGGGTGCATATGGATCTAGCAAAGATCCAAGTCATTCGTGATTGGTCAGCCCCAACCACCCTAACAGATCTCTGCATCTTTTTAGGTCTTGCCAATTTCTACCATAGGTTTGTGTTGGGATTCTCTCATATCACTTGGCCCTTGAGTCAAGTCAGCAAGGGAGGAGCTAAAGAAAAATTCTTTTGGTCTTAATCTCAATAGAAGGCATTCGTGGAGTTGAAGCATCGTCTCTACTTTGCACCAGTGCTCACATTACCAGAATTGCAACAACCATTTGATATCGAGACAGATGCCTCTGACTATGCCATTGGGGAAATCCTTACTCAACATGGGCATCCAGTGGCATATCATAGTGAGACGCTTTCTGACACAGTCTGGAAGTATCCCACTTACGACAAAGAAATGTATTCCATTGTGCAGGCTTGTCGACAATGGAACCATAATATTTTGGGAAAGGAAATGGTCATCCACACAGACCACCGACCCCTGTACTTCATACAGACACAAGGGAAGTTACATAACGATCACCATCAGAAGTGGTCCACATACCTGCAATAGTTTCATTTGAACATTAAGTATAAGAAAGGCAGCACCAATAATGTTGCAAACAACCTCAGTTGACCACCCATCGTGGAGCTAACCACTGTGCTCAACTCTTGTGGGCACGAGACTTCTGATTGGTCTCTTCTCCACACAAGTGATATAGAATTTGGCCACACATACAATACGCTCTTGGAGGGTAAGGAAGTTCCCAATTTTCACCTCCAGGATGCCCTGCTTTGTCACCTAGGAAACCTTTGTGTTCCTTCAAGCGAGTGTGCCAAGATGATTTGAGAGGCGCACTATAGTCGGGTCACTGGGAATTTTGAGGTCAAGAAAACCATGGCAGTACTGAAAAAGTATTTCTATTGGCCAAACCTTCAACAGGATGTCAGGAAGAACATCAAGTCCTGCACTACTTGCGCCATTGCCAAACCAACCATCAAGAAGCAAGGCCTCTATACTCCGCTTCCTACCCCTAGTCGACCTTGGGAATCCATTTCTATGGATTACATGTCAGGCCTTCCTTCTACTAAGCATGGCAATGACTGTGTTTTTGTGGTCGTCGACCAATTCTCGAAGATGTCCATTATGATGGCCTACAAGACGAATATCATAGTAGAAGCCACTCCTAAACTCTTCTTTGAACGAGTGTGGGTACACTTTGGGATCCCACAGTCTATCATCTTAGATCGGGACAGCAGGTTCCTCATTACATTTTGGTCCAGCCTCTGGTCAATGCTAGACACCAAGCTCACCAAGTCCACAGCTTTCCATCCGCAAACTGATGGCCAGACAAAGGTCGTCAACCGGATGAGTATACACATTATGCACACGTACAACTCAAAGAATCCATGCACATGGGATGAGAGCCTCCCCTATGTACAACACAGCTACAACCGGGCTCTCCATAGCTCAACCAGCCACAACCCCTTTCAAGTGGGCTTAGGATTCCACCCTCTATGTCCCATTGACGTAGCCATGCCATTTGTGGCTACTCGGGCAGATTCATCCCATGTCCATTCTGAGGCTGACAAAGCAAACAGCTTCATTGAGTGCATTCAACACATCCTCCAACAAGTTCATGACATCTTGGATAGAGCCAATGCTAATTACAAGCAACGACATGATCAACATCGGGTGCCACACAACTTCCAGGTGGGCAACAAAGTGTGGCTACATTTTCAAAAGGAGCACCTCGTTGGACCCTACCGTAAGATTCACCCACTTTGATATGGCCCATACACCATCACCAAGGTTGTAGGGCACAATTCCTTTGAGCTTGGTATTCCACTATTCCTTGGTTTGCACCTAGTGTTCAATGTGGACCGCCTTCAGCCCTACTTTCCACCTCTACTAGACACACTTGACATGGCAAAACAACTCACACCAACAGAGTTAAACCCATATTGCATGGAACAAGACAAAACTGATTGAATTATGGACACACAGATCAAGAACACCCGCCAACAGAGGATCCAGCTATATCGAGTTGTCAAAGCAGGCCAACTCCTTCATGAGGGCAAGTGGCTCACCAGGGACCAAGTTCAGCAGAAGTTTCCTCATCTCATGGAGGAACTCAACGCAATGGGGACCATTTCTTCCTAAGGGGGGAGGAATGATCTAGGTGGATATTGGTGGCCAACTGCCTATTCCACTTGGACCCACACCATTGTTTCTTTTAGTTTTTTAGTTTCCTTAATTGTAGCACAATTTACTATTTTTAGCAATTCTTCGGGTCCTGAACTTCCGGAGCTGTTTTGTGGCCCTAAACGAAGTTTTTTGGGCATGAATGCTTCGATGAATATGATTCTATTTCAAACTCGATATTCTCCATCAGTAGTGTAATCCTCGGATAGATCTTTCTAACGATGTATCATGTGCGTCAAATGGAGATAGTATGCCAAAGCTACGACCCCGGGAAATTGATGTACCAATTTACCTCAACGGGGCCCATATTCCGGCGTTTCATCTCCTAGGGTTAGGTTTTTGGATGTTAAGGCTTTTCCATTGTTTCTCAGTAATATATAGGCCTTCAAGCCTCATTGTAATAGGCATTTTATAGGCCAGTAGCCTCCACATCGCTTCTCAGACATAAGCTACCAACGCCCTAGCTAGTTTATTTCCATTATGTCTGTAATCATTTTTCAGTCATTTGTTATTAATGAAATGATGTCTTATTTATGCTGCATCTCTGTGTTTATGTGTATTTCTATATTTCATTTTGTTCCTACATAAATTTGGATCAGTGGTTTCACAGCAGTCTGCCCGTTCTCAATCTTTCTTTGCATGTGCCCAACAAGGTCGGGGTATAAGGAGTTGGGGCTCGATCTGGTTGAACCTTTGCAAGATCAGTCTCACAAACCCCGATGATCGCCCATGGGGGAAGAAAAGAAAGATGAGGAACCAAGATATCCTATCAAAATGTTGCTAGAGGAGGCCCTCGAGAAACAAAGGAACGTGATGATGGACAACTTTGCCCAGATTCTTCAATGGATTCCCACTAGTGGCGCATCGACATCCAACAGCCACTCTGGAGGTGCCACTCCTTTTAAGGTACAAGTAAACTTTGACATTCCCATATTTGAGGGCCAAATAGATGAAGATGTCATAGATAGATGGTTGAATCTATTAGAAGGATATTTCTCGGTTCATGAATTTTCAAACCGAGAAAGGATTATTTTCACACTCCTCAAAGCCGCCCCCCATGTCAAGGACTGGTGGGAAACCTACTCAGAGAAACAGGGTGAGGGGGAACCCTCTCTGTTCTCATCCACACCCACTTGGAATTCTTTCCAAGACACCATCAAGGAACAATATTATCCCGTGGGCAGCTATGATTATAAATACATACAATGGACTATGTTGCAGCAACAAAGGGACCAAGATGTGCATGAGATGACGAATTTGTTTCATACCCTATGCACAAAGTTGGGTATCAAAGATTCAGAGAAACATTTGGTGTTAAAGTACCATAGTTTTCTACACAAATACATTCAGGAGGAAATGGATTTCCTCGACATCTCCTCGCTTGGTGTGGCATACCAATATGCTGCCAAGATTGAGCAGAAGTTCAAACAGAAAAAGCGATACTTTGGGTCTGCAAATCAGAAGAAAGGGAAAGGTACCCCCAAACCGCATAACAAAGGACCAAGCCAAGGCGGGGTAGCCCAAGATAACACTCCAAATCCACAAGCAAAGAACAACACCACGAAGCCAAAAAAGGACATGGGGAAGTGGTGTGAGTTCCATAAGAGCTCCACTCACAACATAAGTGAGTGTCGAGCCAAGCAGTCACTGGTAGCTGAGTTGAAGGCTTCTAAATTGTATGCATGCTCTGACTCTGAATTAGAACCCAACAAGGGGAATGATAGGAGGAATCAGATTATCGATGCGAAGCCCAACCTTGGGCAATAAGTTGTACAGGATACCGGAGATAGCACCGCCTACCACCATCTCTTTGGTTACTGCAAAAAAATGTAGTAAGCTCATTTCCAAAACTAGGAAATTTTTTTTCCTGATTATCCCCCCTCAGGGAAAGAGGGATATTGTGGCCATGACCTCCAGATAGGGCCCCACTGCAAGAAAACAATAGATAGATAAGGTCATGGAGGAGTACGAGGACATCTTCACCTCCCCTGCAGGTGTGCCTCTACACTGTCAATTCAAGCACCCCATCGATCTGACCCCAGGTGCGTCACTTCCCAATGGACCCATCTATCGGTGCTCTATTCTGGAGAATGACGAAATCAAGAGGCATATTCAGGAGTTGTTGCAGAAAGGTCACATCTGGTCGATTTAATCACCCCGTGGGAGCTCGATTGTGTTGGTGCAAAAGAAGGATGGGACTTGGAGACTTTGCATTGATTATCATCCACTGAACAAGATCATTGTTCGAAATAGGTACTCAATCCCACGGATTGATGACCTTTTGGACCAACTCAAGGGGGTGAAATATTTCAGCAAGATTGAATTGAAGTTGGGGTATCACCAAGTACCAATCAAACCCTCTGATGTGTGGAAGACTGCCTTCAAATCCAAGGAGGGTCTTTTCGAATGGTTGGTCATGCCATTTAGGTTGACGAATGTCCCTACAACCTTCATGAGGCTAATGGACGACATCCTAAGGCCATTCACCAAATCATTTGTAGTGGTGTACTTGGATGACATTCTAATCTTTAGCCAGACTTGAGAAGAGCACCTCCACCACATCCAACAGGTCCTCCAAACACTGCGACAACACAAGTTGTGTGCCAATTTGGAGAAATGCACTTTTGGCATGACCCAGGTTTAGTATCTGGGATACATTATTGATGAGTGGGGGGTGCATGTGGATCCAACAAAGATCCAAGTCATTCGGGATTGGCCAACCCCAACCACCCTAACAGAGCTCTTCATCTTCTTAGGTCTTGCCAATTTCTACTGTAGGTTTGTGTTGGGATTCCCTCATATCACTTGGCCCTTTAGTCAAGTCACCAAGGGAGGAGCTAAAGAAAAATTCTTTTGGTCTGAATCTCAAAATAAAGCATTCGGGGAGTTGAAGCATCGCCTCTGCTCTGCACTAGTGCTCACATTACCAGACTTGCAACAACCATTTGAGATCAAGACAGATGCCTCTTACTATGCCATTGGGGAAGTCCTTACTCAACATGGGCATCCAGTGGCATATCACAATGAGACACTTTCCGACACATTCTGGAAGTATCCCACTTATGAAAAAGAAATGTATTCCATTGTGCAGGCTTGTCAACAATGGAAGCATTACATTTTGGGAAAGGAAACAGTCATCCACATAGAACAATGACCCCTGCAGTTCATACAGACACAAGGGAAGTTGCAGAATGATCGCCGTCAGAAGTGGTCCACATACCTGCAATAGTTTTATTTGAACATTAAGTACAAGAAAGGCAACACCAATAATGTTGCATACTGCCTCAATCGACCACCCATCGTGGTGCTAACCACTGTGCTCAACTCTTGTGGGGCACAAGACTTCTGATTGGCCGCTTCTCTACACAAGTGTTCCAGAATTCGGCCACACATACAATACACTCTTGGAGGGTAAGCAAGTTCCCAATTTTTACCTCCAGGATGCCCTGCTTTGTCACCTAGGACACCTTTGTGTTCCTTCAAGCGAGCATTCCAAGATGATTTGGGAGGCACACTACAGTCGTTTCGCTGTGAATTTCGAGGTCAAGAAAACCATGATAGTACTACAAAAGTATTTCTATTGGCCAAACCTACGACAGGATGTCGGTAAGTACGTCAAGTCCTGCACTACTTGCACCATTTCCAAACCGACCATTAAGAAGCAAGGCCTCTATACTCCGCTTCCTACCCCCAGTCAACCTTGGGAATCCATTTCTGTGGATTACATGTTGGGCATTTCTTCTACTAAGCATGGAAATGACTGTGTTTTTGTGGTCCTCGACCGATTCTCGAAGATTTCCATTATGATGACCTACAAGACGAATATCACAGAAGAAGCCACTACTAAACTCTTCCTTGAATGAGTGTGGGTACAATTTGGGATCCCATAGTCTATCATCTCAGATTGGGATAGCAGGTTCCTCAGTACATTTTGGTCCAACCTCTAGTCGATGCTAGACACCAAGCTCACCAAGTCCATAGCTTTCCATCCATAAACTGATGGCCAGACAGAGGTCGTCAACCGAATGATTGTACACATTCTGAGCATGTACAACTCAACACATCCACGCACATGGGATGAGAGCCTCCTCTATGTACAACACAACTACAACCAATCTCTCCATATCTCAACTAGACACAACCCCTTTCAAGTGGGCTTGGGATTCCAGCCACCATGTCCCATTGACATAGCCATGTCATTTGCGGCTACTCGGGCAGACTCAGCCCATGTCCAGTCTGAGGCTGACAAGGTAAATAGCTTCATTGAGTGCATTCAGTAAATCCGCCAACAAGTTCATGACATCTTGGATAGAGCCAATGCTAAGTACAAGAAACGACATGATCAACATCAAGTTCCACACAACTTCTAGGTGGGCGACAAAGTGTGGCTACATTTGCAAAAGGAGCGCCTCGCTGGACCCTACCGCAAGATTCGCCTGCTCCAATATGGGCCATACACCATCACCAAGGATGTAGGGGACAATTCCTTTGATCTCGGTATTCCACCATTCCTTGGTCTGCACCCAATGTTCAATGTGGACCACCTTTGGCCCTACTTTCCACATCTACTAGACACATTCGACATGGCAGAACAACTCACACCAACAAAGTTAAACCCAAATTGCATGGAACAAGACACAACTGATCGAATTATGGACACACAGATCAAGAACACCCACCAATAGAAAATCCATCTATATCAAGTTTTCAAAGCAGGCCAATTCCTTCACGAGGGCAAGTGGCTCACTGGGGACCAAGTTCAGCAGAAGTTTCCTCATCTCGTGGAGGAACTCAATGCAATGGGTACCATTGCTTCCTAAGGGGGGAGGACTGATCCAGCTGGATATTGGTGGCCACCTGCCTATTCCACTTGGACCCACACCATTGTTTCTTTCAGTTTTTCAGTTTCCTTAATTGTAGCACAAGTTACTATTTTTAGCAGTTCTTTGGGTCTTGAACTTCCGAAGCTATTTTGAGGCCCTAAATGACGTTTTTTGGGCATGAATGCTCCGACAAATATGACTCCGATTTGAACTTGATGTTCATTGTCATCAGTGTAGTCCTCGGATAGATATTTATAATGATGTATCATGTGCATCAAACAGAGATAGTATGACAAAGTTACGACCCCGGGAAATTGATGTACCAATTTACCCCAACGAGGCCCATATTCTGGTGTTTCATCTCCTAGGGTTAGGTTTTTGGATGTTTAGGGTTTTCCATTGTTTCTCAGTAATATATAGGCCTTCGAGCCTCATTGTAATAGGCAGTTCAGAGGCTAGTAGCCACCACATATCTTCTCAAAGATAAGCTACCAGTGCCCTAGCTAGTTTATTTCCATTATGTCTGTAAGCATTTTTCAGTCATTTGTTATTAATGAAATGAAGTCTTATTTCCGCTGCATCTCTATGTTTATGTGTATTTATATATTTCATTGTGTTCCTACATAAATCCAGATCATTCTACTAGGTTCTCTGACTCCATACCCTTGCATTGAAAGTCTACAAAGCACTTCAATCATTAGTTTTCGTCTTCTGGTCTCACACTTTGGGGGGAAATATGTTACACGTCAAAATTCCTCACTTCGATAATGTCTCATTGTCATTGTCACAAGTGTCACACTTTTGTCGCAAGTGTCGCAAAAGTCATATTTTTGTCCTACATGTGTCGCATTGAGAATGACATCATAAGAACACTTGGGACATCCTATAAGACTTGTTAGAAGAGGAAAACATGTCATTTGGAAAATTTTACAAACTTTTACCTTAAAGAATAATCATCTAAAAAGTATTTTGCGAGATCAACGCTCCCCTGCCCACTGGTAGGGAGCACTAGCACTCCTTTTCCTCTTAGCATAGATCGTTATAGCGGTCTGTGGCCAACTTTGAGGGAGTGTCAATCTATTGAGAGAATCTTGGGGAAGAATCCCCCTTATCTCTAAGGATAGCTAAGAAGCATCCGAGTCAGTTTGGCTTGAATCCAAGTTAAAGGATGGATCTAAGAGAATTCTGACAACTGATGGAGTCATATCCTCAACTTATCCCAAGAATAGCTAAGGTGGTTGAGCCTCTCAAAGGCTATATAAGGAGGCATTCTCATAGTGAAAAAATGGAGATATATCAGTGAAAAGTATTGTCATTATGATCATGGATGTTTTGAGAAAGGAGTTGGACAAGGAGGTCTTGGTGAGGTTGTTGCATCTGCATCTATAGATTGTAAGCATATTGTTATGTTCTCATTAATATATATGCTTCGCCTGTTTCCTTCAAGTTTGTGTACATTTTCATGGGCTTGTCTCTTCTTGATAAATCTAGTTTAAACTAATATTGGTAGAATATGAAGAATTCATTGTCTTTATTTTCTATTGAATCACAGAACTCATTAAAGGGATTGAAGATCAAGTTCAACCTGGACCGAGCAAGGAAAAATTTCAAAAACAGGTACTCATGCTTTCTTCCTCTTTTTCTTTGACTAGTTTAGCTACATTTAAAGGAATTTTAGTGTTCAATATTATCTTTTTTCTGTCTTTTTCATAGCGGTCTAAGATCTAAGAGGACATTCACCTTTTCGTAGGGGAATTTTCCTACAACAAAAACCCATATGGAAACACATAGGTTGGAGGGTAATCTACCAGTAACCAGGTGGGATGACTTTAAAACCCTCATCAAGTCCCAATTCTACCCTATCAGGTATGTAGAGTCCCAATGGGTCTGGTGGCACTATTTTAGGAAGAGGCAAGGGCAGTGTACAAGAGTACACCACTGAGTTTAGAAAGATGGCCATCATGTTGGATATCTCTCCTAATAACCTGTATGTACTCCTTAATTATATAGGGGGTTTACATAGTCATCTATGAAATCAAGTGATGCTCTTCAAGAGAAGGACAGTGTATGAGGTGTGTGTATAGGAGAAATATCTGTAAAACATAGCTCACAACAAAGTGTAACCAAGCGTTTCCAAGAAGAAAGAGAACTAAGAATATTCCAAGGAGGGGAAGAAGAAGTAGAAAGGGGGGGAGGATACAATCATGGAAGCCAATGCACATCAATGCAAGGATCCTATAAACCATTGCAATATTGATGGTCACACCAAGGAAAAGTGTTGGAAGCAACTTCCATATTTGATCACAAGAAGGATATAAAGAAAAAGAACCTTTTAGCCACATATTTGAGCAATCAGGTTGAAAGTATCTAATGAAAATATTGTCTACACATCTATGCAGAAGGACGTGAATCTGAGTAACCTTCATCACTAGAAAGAGAAGGAGATGAACAAGCTCTTCCACATCAATATTCAGGTCAAGAAGACCAAGATAGATGCTCTATTTGAATTTGTTTCACAAGCTAATCTCATACTAGTGGATCTGGTTAGGAAGCTTGGATTGGAGGTTCATGATCATCCTATCCCCTATCCATTAGGTTGGGTAAACAAGGATTTAGAGATCAAGGTAAGAAAGAAGTGCAAGATTAAATTTGTTGTAAGTGTTGATTTTATAGATGAAGTAGAATTGGATGTAGAACCATTGGATGTATGAAAAGTAGTGTTTGGAAGCCCCTACATGTATATGAAGGATGATATCTTCATGTGAATATCCAACTAGTACTACCTCATCAAGGATGGGAAATCCTTCATGATCAACGTGCACAAAGGGAAATAAAAAATTTCACTGGTAAGTGCCAATCAAGCTAAGAAATTGATCAATTCTAGCAAGAAATATGTTTTACTTTTTTAAGAGAAAATCAATGTGATGATGAGTCTATAAGAGTAAAGGCATCCCTAGAGGGGTGTACTAAGGAGAAAAAAAATCAGTTGGAGTATTTTTTACAGGCATACAAAGTAGTGTTCCAAGAGTCTAAATGGATACCACCCAAGAGGGGTGTGGAGCATCAAATACATATATTTCCAGACTCCCCATTGTCGAATATCGGGATGTATAGATAGGTTGTTCTAGAAGCAAATGAAGTAAATAAGCAGTTGCAGTAGTTGTTGGAGTAGAGTGTGATTTGACCAAGCACCTTACCTTGTGGGTGATCTATCATAATTTTACCAAACAAGGATGGAACTTGATGAATGTGTAATGACTACAGAGAATTGAACAAGATTATAAGTAAGAATTGGTACCCTCTACCTAGGATCGATGATTTGTTGGACCAGTTGTAGCATGTCAATTACTTCACTAAGTTGAAATCGAAATCAATACATCACTAGGTACAAGTCAAAGAAGACAATACCTGTAAGACTACCTTCAAGACAACGCAAGGTTTGTATGAGTGGTTGGTTATTCGGTTTATGCAATGCACCAACTACATTTAAGATACTGATGAATAATATTTTAATAACTTATCTAGATTCATTTGTTATTATCTATTTGGACGATATATTGGTTTATAGTACTACCTATGAGGAACACATCTCACATATTATGCAAGTGTTAGAGACCCTGAATAAACACCAGTTGTTGGCCAATCTCAAGAAATATAATTTTTCCCAATAGTATTTGGTGTATTTGGGATATGTGATCAATGGAGATGAGCTCAAGTTAGATCTCACTAAGATGGAGGCCATCATGAAATGGCCAGTTCCTACAAATTTCTTAGAAGTTAGGAGCTTTGTTGGGGAAACATAGTACTTTCAAAATTTCATATCTTCATTTTCAGCAGTAGTTGCACCACTCCACACAATAACATTGGCCATTAAGAGTTTCCAATGGGGGAAGAATCAATATAAGGCCTTTGATTAGATAAATATAAATATCATTCCAGCATCAGTGCTCGCACTACCAAAATTGCATAATTCGTTAGAAGTGGAGATAGATGCAACTGAGTATGCCATGGGTGTAGTCCTGAAGTAGGGAGGAAGGCATGGTTGTTATCATTCTAAATTATTTCATCGAGTGGCCCTCAACTACCATACCTACGACAAGGAGCTCTATTCCTTGTACAAGCTATCAAAAATTGGAATCATTATCTAATGGGAAAGGAGACCATCATCCACACAGATCATGAGCCACTCTAATGTTTGCAGGCCCAAAGTAAGTTACAAAAAAATAGGCACTACAAATGGATGGGGTTCTTATAAAAGTTTCAATTGGTCATAAAGTATAAGAAGGGTAGTACAAACAAGTTGGCATACATGCTTTCACAACCACCCACATCCAAGATTATAGCTTTGGCAACTCTAATGCACATTAAGCCTTTTATGCATGATGCATATAGAGATGTTGTAGATTTTAACCTTGTACAATATCTACTGCAAACAGATATTTAGTAAAAGAACAGAAAATATACAATGGAAAAATACAAACATTACACAGATATTTTTCCCCTGGAAACCCAAACTGGGAAAACCATAATATTTTATATTCATTCATAGTGATACATTGTTTACAATACAATATAAATATAGGAGCCAGCGGCATCCAAAACCCTAACCCAATGAATTGGATGAGTGTACAACCCTAATTCCTTAACCGGAAATAGAAAACCATCGGAAAAAATCATGTGCCGAAAAAACACCTAAATATGTGACACATTTCCCGAGGCAGGTGACACATTTCTCAAGGCAAAAAAAAAATTGTTGTTTTCTTTACATACAGGGAGTTATAGGGTTACATAGTCAACAATCCAAGGCATCAATGCCCATGGATCCTCTACACCAAGATAAATTTGCAGTGCTCACAGATTTTGTTAATGAGTCTGCAACATTCTTCAAAGTGTCCACCTTCATCAGTGATACTTTCTTTTATTCAATCATGTCTCTCACAAAGTGATATTGAATATCAATATGCTTTGTCTTTGAATGATAAGTCAGGTTCTTCGCCAGAAAAATTTCACTCTGAATGTCACACTCTATCCTTACAACTTGTTGTACCAACCCAATACCTGAACACAATCTTTGTAATCATACTGCTTCCTTACTTGCATGAGTACATTCCATGTATTTAGCTTCTGTAGTTGAAAGTACCACTACAGCCTATCTTTTTCTCATGCAACTTATTGCTCCTCCAAACAGGTTAAACACATACTCACTTGTAGATCTCCTACGGTCCAGATCTCCAGCCCAATCTACATATGAAAAGCCATGTATATCCACAACTCTGTCAAATCTTGGTCTTCCCTTGTATCACAATCCATAGCTAGTTGTGCCACGCAAATACCCGAAAACCATTTTTATTGTTGTCCAATGCTCCTTCCGTGGTTTTGACATATACCTTCTCAACAATCCCACTGCATGTGCAATGTCTGGTCTAGTCTAGACCATTGCATACATCAAACTTCCAACTGCACTCGCATATGGAACACGAGACATGTCCTCCTCCTCTTCATGTGTCTTGGGACATTAATCTAAAGATAACTTTACACCAACAGGAATAAGAACCTTGAACGGTTTACATTCATACATATTAAACCTATGCAATATTGTCTTGACATATTTTCTCTTATTTAACCAGAGTTTCCTCCTTTTTCGTTCTCTTTTAATTTCCATGCCCAAAATGAAATTTGAAGAACCGAGATCCTTCATGTCAAATTTAGAGAACAACTAAGTTTTCACATCGTGGATAATCTCCTTGTTGTTTCCTATCAGCAACATGTCGTCCACATACAATACCAAATAAATCAAATGATCACCAATTAATTTAAAATACACACAGTGATCCTCTTTGCTTCTTGTGAAGCCAGGTCCCAACATATAAGTATCAAATTTGTGATACCACATACTTGGTGATTGTTTTAAACCATACAGGGACTTTTTCAGCTTGCATACCAACTCCTTCTTTCCCTTCACAGCATAACCTTATGGTTTCTTAATATAGATTTCTTCTTCCAGATCCCCATGTAGGAATATTGTCTTCACATCCATTTGTTCTATTTCAAAATCAAATGCAACAACAACAGATAACAGAAATCTTATAGAGGTTAACTTGGCAACAAGAGAAAAAATCTCACCAAAATTAATTCCCTCAACCTAGGAATAACCCTTTGCTACTAACCGAGATTTGCATTTCTCCACTTTTCCTTCTGCATTCAACTTAATTTTAAATACCCATTTTCTCCCAATGGGATTTCTTCTAGTTGGCGACTCTACTAGATCCCAAGCCTCATTCTTATCCAAATATGTCATTTCTTCGTTCATGGCCCTTTTCCAGAGATTCTCATCCTCTGAATCCATTGCCTCGCTGGCAGTTCTATGATCATCATCAGTAATAGACAAAGAAAAATTTGAATGGAAATTAGATGGAGTATACCTTTCTGGTAGCCTTATTTCTCGAACTGATCTCTTTAATACTGGATTATGAGGATCTTCTTCTTTTGATTCTTGTTCTTATATAGAGTCTGACTCATCATCTTTTAAATCAAACTCTATTTTCTTTGGTTCTTCCTTACTTGGTAGGACTTCATGTTTAACATCATCCTTCATTTCTTTAAATACCACATCTCATCTATACACTACCTTCTTATTTTCTGGTTTCCAAAGCTTATAACCTTTGAGACCATCTTTATACCCAATAAAGATACACTTTTTGGCCTTCTTATCTAGCTTACTCATGTTTTCCTTTGGAACATGAACATATGCATCACAACTAAATACCTTGAGATGTGTGAGAGAAGGTTTCCTACCAGTCCATACCTATTATGGAGTCTTGTCATCCAACGTTGATGAGGGTGATATGTTAACCAGGTAACATGTAGTTCCCACTGCCTCTACACAGAATTCTTTCCCTAACCTGGCACCACTGAGCATGCACCTTTCTTTTTCCATCAGCATCCTATTCATCCTTTCTGAAAATCCATTTTGTTGAGGTGTATATGGAGTATTCTTATGCCTTGATATACCACACTTCTTACAGAATAAAATTCATTCCTGCATAACTCTCTTCCATTATTTTTCCTCAACACCTTAATTCTTTTCTCTGTTTGATTCTCAACAAGAGCCTTAAAATCTTTAAACCTGTCAAACAATTTGTATTTCTTCCTGAGGAAATATATCCAAGTATTCCTTGAGAATTCATCTATAAATGAGACATAGTACACAGATTTTCCCAATGATGGGACCGACGCAAGTCCAAAAACATCACTGTGAACTAGATGTAAGATTCCTTCTTCCCTCTTTGCACCAGAGGGGAATCTTACCCGATTCTACTTCCCATATAAACAATGTTCACAAAAATCAAAATCTAGAGAACAGTTAGACATACCTTCAACCATACCTTTACCGTGTAGTAATCGAAGACCCTTCTCTCCAATATTCCCCAGTATTTCATGCCACGGCATAACCTTTTCTCTAGAGACTGTAGGAGTTATTTATTTTTCAACTCCAATATCAAGAACAATGGAACTATTACACCCATCACTAATAGTGCTTCCTTATAGCTTATACAGAGTTCCAAAATGAACTCCTTTCAGCAACACCATTTATCCTCGAACCATCTTGTAGGTTTCCTTTTCAAATATTGTTTTTACCCCTGCATCGTCCATTTTGCTTACAAAAATCAAATTTCTGGCCAAACCTGGCATGTGCAGAAAATCAGGCAGTGTTCTAATCCTTCCATCTATGAGCCTCAAATTGACTTTTCCTCGTCCTATGATTCTTTTTGTCGAATCATCACCTAATAAAACATTACCTCCATCATACCTTTCATATTCACAGAACCACTCCCTGTGGGGATTCATATGAAAGGATGCCTCAGAGTCAACAAACCATGCCTCGTGATCTGCATGTGTGCTTGAAGAATCCAAGTAAACATCCCCTCCTTCTTCCTTGGAGTTCTTTTCTTATGTAGAATGAGATTCTTTAGATCCCTTCTTTTTCTCAACCTTGGATCTACACTTCTTCTTGTAGTTCCCTTCTTTTCCACATCTCCAACATACCCTTACAAACTTTCTAGGAGATTTAGATCTACCCTTAGACTTAGATCTGCCACTTGAGAAATTATATCTATTCATTTCCTAGGAAAGTCCTCTTGCAAATAATGCATCTGTGCTCTGTCCTTCCATATTCTTTCGTCTCATCTCCTCTAAAAACAAGGATGATTCCACTTCATCAAACTTCAAGACAATTGTATTACTACCTATGGACACAACCAGACTATCCCAAGAGTCTAGTAAAGAACAAAGTAAACTAATACATTTATCTTCATCTGAAATTTCAATCTCAACAGATACTAACTAACTTACCACAGTATTGAAGGTGTTCAAATTCTCTACCACTGAGTCTCCATATCTCATCCTCAGGTTATACAACTTATTTCTCATGAATAGTTTATTCACTAGGGACTTAGACTGATACAACTTCCCCAACTTATCCCATAACTCCTTGGATGTAGCTTTCTTTGACACATTCAGTAATACTAAATCTGAGAGACACAGTCAGATTGTGTTATTTTCCTTCTGATCCAACTTTTTCAGTCATATGTTGAAGTTATTGCAGGTGAAGTACCAAGATCTACCATGATCCACTGATCTCTGTCCACAAACATATCTTCCATCTTGAGCTTCCACAGCTCAAAACTTTTCCCATTAAACTTCTCTATCTCCATCTTCGAATTTCTTGCCATTTCTTTTCACCTGAAAAATCAATACCATGGATCTCCCACTGTAACAAGGCTTATCACAGTCCCGATCCAAACCCTTGACCACAAAGGCCTCCCCCTGAAGCCAACAAAGCTCTGATACCAAATGTAGATTTTAACCTTGTACAATATCTACTACAAATAGATATTCATTAAAAGAACATAAAAGATACAATGGAAAAATACAAACATTACACGGATATTTTTCCCCTGGAAACCCAAACTGGGAAAACCAGCATATTCTGCATTCATTCATAGTGATACATTGTTTACAATACATTATACATATAGGATCCAGCAGCATCCAAAACCCTAAACCAATGACCTGGATTAGTCTACAACCCTAATTCCTTAACCGGAAATAGAAAACCATTGGCAAAAACCATGTGCCGAAAAACCACCTAAATATGTGACACGTTTCTCGAGGTTGGTGACACATTTCTTGAGGTAGAAAGATTTTTTTTCAAGGGAACTGCCCCCGAACCCCCACACGTGGGGCCTCGCCCCCCTACGCGCCCGATGTAGACGCTCAAACACTACTACTCGTGCAAAGAATATAACACATACCCAACAGATGCATACATAGAAGATGAGGAATTTAAGGGGATGTTTCAACAACTACAGGGATAAATTCATATAGAATAAGGTGACAACAAGGATTACTATCATTTCTATAGTGGAATACCCTACAATCTAGACAAGATTTGTGTTCCAAAAGGTGAATGATTGTAGCTTATATGAGAGGCTCACACCTCCAAGGTTGCAGGAAATTTTGGTGTTGGGAAGATAGTTTCAACTTATAGAGGTATGTGTGTTGGCCCATAATGAAAGAATATGTAGCATGGTATCTTATAGGATGTATAGTTTTGTACCAGGAAGCCCAATAATAGGAAGCAAGTTATATGCCATCCCTTATTGATACCCACTAGACCTTGGGAAAACATTTCCATGGGTTTTGTGGGTAGTTTACCAACCATGCGGAAGGGACATGGCTATTTATTTGTGGTCGTTGACAAGTTCAGAAAAATGTGCATTCTCGTGCCTTGTAAAAAGACCACCAATGGACAAGAAGCAACAAACTTATTATTTGAACAGGTTTGGGTTCACTTTGGGATACCAAGGAGCATCATCTCAAATAGGGACAATGGATTTCTTAGTGCCTTCTGGACTATCTTGTAGGAGAAGATGGACACTAAGCTCAAGAGGTCTACAACATTCCATCCAAAGACAGATGGGTAGATGGAAGTAGTCAATAGGATTTTGGTGCAACTTTTGAGGTGTTACAAATAGAAGCATCTGAAGACATGGAATGAAAATATGATCTATATACAACTATCATATAATAGATAAATCCACACTTCTACTGGTAAGTCACCTTTTGAAACTTGATTTGAATATTTTCCACCTTCACCCTTAGATATTGTATATGGATAGGAAGGAGGAGTGAGGGAGGACCTCATAGGAGATGCATTAAAAGAAAAAAAAATTGTTGAGAAGTTCAGGTAGATCCATTCACAAGAGAGGAGACATTAAGGAAATCATAGGAAAAGTACAAGGCTAGACATGACCAACACATAATAGAGAGAACATTTAGAGTGGGAGACAAAGTGAGTTTATAAATGAATAAGGAAAGACTACACGGTTGCGGTAAGAAGATCAAGTCTCTACAGTATGGTCCTTTTGAGGTATTGGAAAAGGTGGGAAATAACGCCTACAAACTCATTCCACCCCCATACATGAACATTTACTTAGTAGTGAATGTAGAGAATATCAAACTCTATGAGCCTTCCATGTTGGATCAGGAGGAGGAGAATTTCCTACCATTCATAGAAGACTTAGAACCAAATGCTCAGGAAGAGTTGGAAAAGGACACAATTTTGCAGATGCATCCCATAACTACGAGACATAGGCAACATGACCTTTGGTAGGTTGGATTGAAATGGCAATTTCCATGCAAAGCAAAGTGTTAATTCAAGGAGAAGGTAGAGGAAAAATTTCCTCATCTCATTTAGTAAAGTTTTTGGGGACCAAAAGCCTCCCTAAATGGGGAGGCATTGTCCATATTGGATCATTATATTATTTTTCATCTATCTTAGTGTTGTATGGGTGAAAAAATTGGAGGAATCAACTTGTAGAACCATTTTAGCGACTAGTCCAAATTTGGAAATTCGGGTCCAAAAAATCATATAAAATCTTGAGCCATTTTGAGGCATAAAATGCCAATTTTTTATGGTCCAAGCCTTACTTTGGGGTTCTTTTCTATATTCTACACATCGAGACCTTTCCAACAGTACAAAAATCACCTCAATCAAAGTTTGTATGCGAAATCTACGCCTCCCGCAAGTTGACCTACCATGTTGATCACCATGGTGTGAGTGGATGTCACATCAGCCTCCATTACTTAAACATGTGGGGTTATCCACATAGTGGATTTTCTAAGAAAATTCTAGAAGTTTCAAAACCTTATCACAATTGAGGGTTAAGGAATTCAAAACGCTACCCCTATATGGCTATTGGGCTATGTTAAATATTAGGCTGCTAGGAGGAGAAGGGGTTCGATTCTATGTTATTGTATTTTCTTCCACAAAAGAGAAGAACGACTAGGAGTAGGAAAATTAAAGATCATAACAGAGGGGGTTAATGTTCTATAGCATCCTCCCTGGATGGGGTGAAACATGGGTCACACACGTCGTTGGACGGGGTGATCACAATGGAAGTTAAAGCCTCTCACAACCACCCTCCCTCCATGTCCAGTCACGATGGATCTCATGCTTAAATTCCAAGACTTAGTGCATCAGGTCTTAATGGAAGCTTGGGATCAGCTCCTCATCTTCAGTACGATCCTTGAGATCACCATCACACTAGCACTAATGGCTACCACATCCATCAATTCCTCTACCCTCCTGGTCTTTTCACTATGTGGGAAATGTTATATGGGGAGTTTGATCTTGGAGCCGAGCATTCTTCTGTTGATCCTTACCAAAGACTCAGCTTGATCTTATGGTTTTTATGCTTGCTTAATGCCCTGTGCACCCATGCCAAGAGAATGGGGCAAGCTTCGTCGAGGGTCGTCCTATTATAGAATATTTGGATAGCACAACTGCTCGGGGACTGCCTCTCGAGCTCTCACACTAGGCGGAGACCACCCGGGCTCTTCGGGGAATAATTGGTCTGCGCAGGCCCCTTCAAAGCCTTTGCCTCACCATGACCAAGGAATTATCTCTCGAGCTCTAGTTCTGGATGAGGACCATCCAGGTCTCTCGAGGTTAAATTGGTACACGCAGGTTCATCAACAACCACGTCCTCCTAGCATTGAGAGTCTCCAAGGTGGTTTCCCGATTGAAGAATAACTTCCACCCAATTGGGCAGAATTCTTCCCTTTCCTTCCTTTGACCGTCTTGGAGCGCCATCCTTCTACCTGCACCACCATTCCATTACATGAGTCGTTCACTATGGGATCCATAGTGGAAGAAGAGGCCTTACCTCTGGAGGGCCACTCGGGGCGCAATTCTGCTGCCTCCATGGAAGTATACCCCGTCACGGACTCGGTTCCTTCCTTCAACTCCATCGTTGCCACCTTGGAGGAGAACCAGGCTCAAGCAGAATACCACCCAGCTCCAGAATCCTACAGACTCACAGACGACCACCTAGTTTTAATATTTGAAATGAGGATGGACCTGGCCGAGCAGCAGCACCAACAGAGTTTCTTTGGTAAATGCCTAGATTCCAACGATGCTTCCATGTCAAGAGAGCCTGATAAAATGCATTTCCCTATATGCTATCAACCTGTCACCTTCAGACTCCATCACGATGGACACCTTGGCTCTCCGCCTGCATATCTTCTCACAGGTTTTTTTATTTTGGTCAATGGCTAATTTTTTGCAAATTTTGCCTATGTTAGTATCTAGTTCAAGTCCGATAGGCTCAGGATTGATAGTCTCTGGTTCAGGTTGGGGCACCCAATCCACCGCCTATTCTGGTTTCCACGAGAGTGTCAAAACAGATGGCAATTCCCCTTGTTGTATTTTGACATTTGTCATCTTTTTTTCAAGTTATGTAACTATGGACAGATGTCATGCCTTTGCATTTTGGTTTCCACTTCGGTGGAAGAACAACTGGCTTGCTCTCATGTATATCTGGACATGTAAGTTTTTTTCTTTCACAAGGTAATATAATTATTTTTATTTACAAAAAAAAAATGTTCTATAGC
>JZKD02S2143674.1:631657-650243 GCA_000966675.3 Picea glauca
TAATTTTTTTAAATAAAGGAGACCACTGTCATCCAAAGCTTTCCAAAAGGAAGTCTGATTGGTACAAGGAGCATAGATATTGAGTAAGGCAACATCCCTATGATATAAAACACTCCTACTTGATAATAAAATTCCCCCCACCATAAGAAATGGAGCCAGCTCGAACAGATTAGGGTCCCATGCAGCCAATAATCCACCAGAGGTTCCCATGGAACTTATCGAGCAAACAACCCACGTCAGTGTGAAAGAAAGTAAAAAATCCATCGCTTTCTTAGTAGAGACTAATGTTTCTTGGAAGAAAATAACCTATGGTCGAGTAAGTGCCAAACAACGTCGAATGGAAGCAGCTTTGAGGGTGCCTCCGATCCCTCGAATGTTTAAGGAGAGTAGTAACATTACTTTTCCCTCGCCAAGGATTTCACTGCTCTAAGAGGCCCATTATCACTGGAAGAAGGGGTAGACTCTGAAATCTTCACCGAACTTTGTAACTGGTTTTCCGGACACTTCTCGTTTTGATGGGGGAAATCTCAACTCCTAACCCCCTTGACCAAGCAAAATCTCTCCCCTGGATAGCCTATTTATGCTTGGTACTAGTATTCCCAGAAGACTCCCCACGATCAATGCAAGTCCTCCCTAAAAAAGTGGGTAGTTTAATAGCCTAATCATTAATCTTAATGCCAGGAATCAGTGATTCTAGAACATTGTTAAGTGTGCTCTGAGTCTCCTCTAGTTCTCTAGAACCCGCCTCCAATAGAGAATCGAACATGTCAGGAAGAGTAGGACTGTGGATTGCCTCAGACACCCTCGCCTCACCCCCTTGAGCTTCGGAAAAGATCGAGCCACCTACCTTTGTGTAGTCTGGAGAGGGAGCACGCCTCACCTCTTATCGGAATGCAATTGTATTATCCCCTTCCGAAAGAATGTTCTGCAACTTAGGCATCACGTCCCCTTGTAAAACTGGAAAAGAAAGTCCAGCTACACATGTGAATGAGGGCGAGGCATCACGATGCAACTGGAAGGTTGGGCACTCCACCTACAGATGTGTGGGATGGAGAGAAAGCATGTCTCACCGCTGGATGAAAAGCAACTTTATTAGCCCCTTCCAAACCAGTGGGTTGCAACTCAGGCAACTCAATCCCTTACATTTATGGAAAAGAACGGTTAACTACACTTGTGAAGGAGGGAGAGGCAGCACAGCTCATAGCTGGTGGGACGACAGCAAAGGTAAGGGGTCTATCCCCTTCCACACCAGAGAGAGGTTTCTCCTTTCCAAGATTATGAAAAAAATTTACCCCTCAACAACCCCTTTTGAACCGAAAGTGGAATGTAACAACCAGTCTGAGCTATCGACTGCTTCCTTTTCCCACTCAGTTAAAGAAGAAAAGAGTGAAGGACAGTGTTGTTTTAACTTACTCGAAAGAGTGTTTGATGGAGTTGAGGGAAAGTCAGTCACAGCTACAGAAAAGTGATGAAAGGCCCCTCATGAAGCATCTTCATCCATATACGTCGAAGGGTCTTCCTGGATCATGGATTCTTCGGACTTCTCCTCAAAGACTTTACCGGGGCAGTTCCTTTGAAGGTGGCCAGTACAATGACACTAGCTACACCTGAAAGGGATGCTCTGATAATCTAAACATTGTTTTGTAAGCTGGTCTCGCCACTCTATGTCCATCACTTCAGGTAGTCCTTCATGTAGATCGATTTCCACCAATATCCTGCCTACTTTTCTTGATAAGGACTCCATAGACAAAGTATCTAGTGAAATAAAACACCCCAGTGAATTTCCAACTGCCATCAGGGCCCCCTCATTCCAAAGATGCAGTGGTAGTGTAGGTAATAATACCCACAAGTTCCTATGTTGGAAGTACTCAATGGCAGGATCAAAGGCCACCCTCCATCTTTTCAACAACAATGTACTCCACCCTAAAACCCAGAACCTGTCTGGTAACATAGACACATCCTCTGGAGTTCTGCAAATAAAACCCATCCACCCTTTTGTGAGGTTTTGTAACTCAGGAGAGTATCTGAGCATAGGATTCCAAGTTTTTTGTACCCACGCTGAGACAGAGCAGTCTGCTAGGTAAGCATAAGATAGTCTTCCTACCAACCCACACAGGGAAAGCCTGCAGGTCTCTTCAAGGCCTACATCATTTCCTAGAACCATCTTCCTCACTCTTTTGTTAGGTTTCCACGCCCTTTTTAGAATCTCAGTCTGAACACCGTTAAATAGAGGACTCCTAACTCGACCACCCAGTGCTCCATCTTTAACCCCTTTACTACAGTGGTGTACCGAAGCCTTTGGTAGTTGGGTGACTGTGAAATGTGACGTAGCAGGTGGGCCATCACCAGAAGAAGTAGGGTTGAAAAAAGAGTGTTCCTGGCAATTACCCGAAGCCAGTGAATACTTAGGACCGACAGTATCACCAGTGGGTGGTAGTGAATGAATAAAAGAAGGTAATGATCCTGAAGAAGCCTCGACCTTGTCTGCCTTACTGAAGATTCCTAACCTATGCCAATCTTCCTCATCATATGGGTCCATAAGAGTAGTGACGTCTTGAGTAACGCCAACCAACGCCCCTAGAATCATGGTAAAAAACAAGGACACACTCTGCCAAGTAAAACAGAAGGTCTTAAATCCCAAGGGAGACAGAGATGTCAGAACAGGAGAAACAATCCCAATGTAATAGAGCTTGTCACTAGAGTCCAAGGCAAAGTAAAACAATCAGACCAAAGTCAAGGTGATTGATATATTCCGAGTTAAGGAACAGTCAAAGAAAACAGGTTCATAAAACGAGGGGAAGAAATGATAAAATACCCAACCCCAAAGAGCACTAACCAACTCCAAAGAGTGACAAGTCAAGCGGTTAGTCCCTAAGTAAGAAAACTCCAAAGCAAAAGTGTCTAGAGCTCATGACGCTCTCCCAAAGTGAATAGAAAGCTAATATGTGGTCCAGAGACACTCGAAGTGACCTCCCAAAGTGAAACAAACAAACATAAAACACGAACCTTACACTAACTCTACTAACTCCGACTCTGGAGGAATGCCATCACTACGCAGTTCAAAGTTTACTGCTAATGGTAATGAGTTCAAAGTAAATAGTAGTTTTCATAGCAATCCCTGGCCTCCTCCCAAATACACTGACGAAATAAACAAACCATATAACTATTGTTTTTAGAAATCATGTAGCCATGACTTTTTATACCCTACCCATATCCATAGTATAGTAACGAGATGGAAATGACTCGGATAAAGAACAATTACAAAAACCACTAAAGTTATTGAAACTATAATTGAAAATAGTTCTTTAAGGGGAACTTTACCTCGGAAGAAAAATTCAGAAATATAGATTTTCGAGTTGGGAAAGGAATAAAAAAATAATTAGAATTTGATCTGCAGGCTTTATAAAGTCGCGACTGTTTACGTGTCCGATTGTTCACAAACTATAAACAAACCATATAACTATTGTTTTTAGAAATCATGTAGCCATGACTTTTTATACCCTACCCATATTCATAGTATAGTAACGAGATGGAAATGACTCGGATAAAGAACAATTACAAAAACCACTAAAGTTATTGAAACTATAATTTAAAATAGTTCTTTAAGGGGACTTTACCTCGGAAGAAAAATTCAGAAATATAGATTTCGAGTTGGGAAAGGAATAAAAAAATAATTAGATTTTGATTTGCAGGCTTTATAAAGTCGCGACTGTTTACGTGTCCGATTGTTCACAAACTATAAAGGCTGCGCACAATTATTCGGGGCATTCCGAGAATTGAACTCGGGACCTCTCGCACCCTAAGCGAGAATCATACCACTAGACCAAATGCCCTTGAATTAGTCGGAATTTCCGACATTATATTATATAGACTTTTTAAATATTGTAATACACTAAGCGAAAATCGTACCACTAGACCAAATGCCCTTTAATTAGCAATAACTTCCTGAGATCTATTACTATAGTTTTCTTAACATTCTTTATCTGGAAAAATTGTAACAATAAATTTAAAATTAAAGACTGACTTGTCAGAAGTGGGGTTTGAACCCACGCCCTCAATTGAGGACCAGAACTTGAGTCTGGCGCCTTAGACCACTCGGCCATCCTGACTGAATGAGTTTTGAAAGAATATTGAAACATTATAAACAATAGCAAATATATCGACTAACATGGATTCTTTGCGGACCGTGTGAATTAAACCCATGCGCTTTCAAACCAGAACCTTAACGTGGCGCCCTAGATCAACTCCGATATTTCAACAACTACAGTGTCAAATTCTCCAACAACCATCAAACTCTCGAAAAAACAATAAAAAAGTGTTAATTTAACAATAAAAAATCAATCTGTTTATTCCGCTACCACGTGGCATAAGAAATCAATTCACGCCTTCCCCTGTCAAAAAAACGCTGGAACGATGAATCGTGTAAAGTCCTATTCTTGATCTCTCCATATGCACAAACAGCGTGGGAAAGAAGTCTACTAATCTTTTTAATATATTTTTTCCCATTACAATATTACTAAATATTAGAAAATATGTATTTATTAATAATTCCTTTAAGTTGTTCATGTTTGTGCAAAGTGAAAATGGATGGAAAGTGTTTGCATATTCGAGTGACATCAAAGTGTTCCAATGCATTTTTAGTTTATCTAGCGATGGAATCAGTTATTTGTTGGTATGGAAATAGTTGAATGTGTAATGATATTTGTGTAGATGGAATCAGTTATCTGTTGGTATGGAAATAGTTGAATGTGTAATAATATTTGTGTAGAGAGGTGCATTTCTACTATTGGGGTGGGAAGATGTGTTAGTCTGTTCTAAACAATATTAAATAAATAAATTAAAAAAAAAATTATGTCGAATATAAAAAAAATAGAAGTGTCACATTAAAAAGGTTTGTATCTAAAGAGATTTTATTTTTCTAATGCTTTATAGAATCATAATTAAATAAAATTAGAAGTGTCACATTAAAAAGGTTTGTATCTAAAGAGATTTTATTTTTCTCAATGCTTTATAGAATCATAATTAAATAGGTCTAGACTCGTAAAAATTAATTACAAATTAAATGATATGTGGTGAAATGATAAATCGATACTTAGTCTAAATTTAATTCAATTAGTAAATTTTAATATTTATTTAAAGTTTTAATCATTTTAATAACTTTTAATTCGTAAAAGTAAATACAAATTCCATGAATTTGAATATTTATTTAAAGTTTGAACCATTTTAATAACTTGTATGCAAGTATGATTTCAGCCATCAATCAAGCATTTACTATATGAATAATCAATAGTTACAATTATAATCATTAATAATGAAACAAGTCAATTATAATCATTAATAATGAAACAAGTCATCTTTGAGTTGATCATTCATAAGGTAAGGTACGGCAATGGCCTTACAAATGCATTCAAGTAGGCTATCAAGGTTTGGTCATTGTAAAGGCAAAGGAGTTGTTATTGATGTAAATGGTTCTCTCGAAAGTTCTAATTCTTATGCATGCATTCACAGTTAATGTAAAGAATGTGAATCATACCTACTTTATTTGTTCATTATAGATTTTAGAAGTAAGTGTTAAATGAAAGGAAGTAGAGGTGCAGAGTACTCTTATTACACTAATCAATGAGATAAAAGTTTGTACAAATTAAATAAGTGAATCATACTTAATTTATTTGTTTATTATATATTTTAAAAGGAAAATGTTAAATAAAAGGAAATAGAGTTGTGAAGTATGTTTTTTACATTAATCAATGAGATTGGAATGTGTAAAAATTTAATAAACAAAGTTGCAGTAAAAAACAATGTTATACAAACATACAACCATTCGATAATGATTTTCTAGGGAAAACCCTTATGAGAGAAAAACCTCACTCTAAAACAAACTCAATGTATTATTTAGCAAATAAATGATCCAGGTGGATATTGGTGGCCACCCACCTATTCCACTAGCTTGAAAAACAGTTTTCCACCTTGGCAGTTTTTCGGGTTCCAAACTTCTGGGGTTGTTTTGAGGCCCTAAACGACTTTTTTGGGGGATTTGGGGCCTAGGTAACTATCGGCGGCACTGATTTGGGCTAGTAAAAAATTGTTCTTCTCGGTTAGACCTTTCCAACGGACTATCGTGCACCTAAAACGAAGATCGTATGCAAAAGTTACGATCCCGGAAATTGATGTACTAACTTATCAAATGGGGCCCACATGACTTTTGGTGCTTCGTCTCCTAGGGTTAGGTTTTTGGATGTCTAGGGTTTTTGACATTCTTGTTTATTGTAAAAAGGCGTTCATGGCCTCATTGTAACCATGTTCTTGCGAATGAGTGCATCTGTCACATCTCTTCTCAGAGATAAGCCACCACCATTCTAGCAAGCTTGTTTTTCGTTTCATTTTACAGTTTCAACTTATTTCCTTATTGAGTAGAAAACCATTTTTATTGTATCTATGTTATTTTGTGTTAAGTATCTTTTAATAATCTGTATTCATTTCATTCTGCTAATAAAATCTGGATCATTGGTATCAGAGTGGTCTGCTCCTTGTCATCTTAATGCATGTCCCCAACGAGGTCAAGGTACAAAGAATTGGGTCTCGAGCTTGTTTCTCTTGAGGACAAAAGCTCTCGCATGCCTAAGCGACCTCTCATGGTAGGAGAAAAGAAAGATGATGGGACAAGAGATCCTTTCAAAATGTTGCTTGAGGAAGTCCTCATGCAACAGAGGAACAAGATCATGGATAGTTTCACGCAAATCCTTCGGCAACTACCAACATGCGACACATCTTCCTTGAGCGGAGGTGCCACCCCCTTCAAGGTACAAATCAACTTTGATATTCCTATATTTGAAGGTCAGATAGACACAGATGTTGTAGACAAGTGGTTGAATCTACTAAACGAGTATTTTTCCATCCATAACTTTTCAAATAGAGAAAATATTATTTTTGTGCTCCTCAAAGTCATTCCCCATGTCAAAGATTGGTGGGAAACTTTCTGTGAGCAAAAGGAAACAGAGGAACCCTCATTATTTATAGTCACGACCACTTTTGAATCCTTCAGGGATGTTATTAAGGAACAATACTACCCCGCCAAAAGTTATGACGACTTGTATACCAAATGGACCACACTACGGCAAGAGGAGACCAAGCAGTACCAGAGTTCACAAATATCTTCCATACCTTGTGCACCAATTTGGGTATCAAAGATTCAGAGCGACATCTGGTGCTCAAATATCGTGGTTCTCTACATAGATACATCCAAACCGAAAAAGATTTTTTGGACATCTCTTCCTTGGGCGCAGCCTATCGATATGTCATCAAAATCGAGCAGAAGATCAAACAAAAGATGTGACAATTTGGGCCTGGGAACCCCTCATAGAAAAATCCAGGAAAGGGCGACCCCAACCCACAAAAAAAAGGATAGAGAAAATATGGACAGTATCAAGACAACCAGTCGAAGTCCCAAGTAAAGAAGGACATCTGAAATACAAAGAAAGATACCGGGAAGTGGTGCGACTTCCATAAGATCCCTTGCCATAACATTGTTGATTGTCACTTAAAAAAGTCGATAGTGGCCTAAGTGAAAGCCTCTGAATTAGATGCAGGTTCCAACTTTGAGTCAGAACAGAAAGGGGAAGACAGATCATTGACGCGGAACCCAATGCCACCGTTTCTACCACCAAGCTCCAGCCTGGTGAACCAGACAATCCAAAAGAAGGAGAGTGCCTCTTGCATTCATATATGTGGGTAAAAGGCACCCGGCTTCACTTCATCGTTGATAGCGGTAGCCAGAAGAACCTCATCTCAACAAAGTTCATCAAGTGGTTGGCCCTGTCGATAACGCTACACCCACAACCCTACACCATTGGATGGCTCTGCCAAGGAAGCGATCTCTACGTCAGCCAACGGTGTCGACTGTAATATGGCATCAAGCCCTTGAAAGATGAGGTATTGTGTGATGTTGCTCCTCTCCAAGTTTGTAATGTACTTTTGGGCCAACCTTATTTATGGAAACGTCATGTTGTATATGAATCTAGGCCTCGTAGTGTTATTATTACTTTGAATAGGAAATTGTACAAGATACCCGAGGCAGTCCCTCCTAGTGTTATTTCCTTGATCTCTTTCAAGCAATGCAGGAAGTTCATCTCTCAAACCGAGAAATTTGTCTTCTTCGTGATTCACTCTTAGAGTGAGTGAAAGATCGTAGCCACATCCAAGGCCTTCATGACCGATCTCTCCACGCAACAGAAGCAAGTGGATAAGGTCATGGAAGAATACTCAAATATCTTCTCTTCTCCTACCGGGGTACCTCTGCACTACCAGGTCAAACATCCCATCGATCTGACCCCAGATGCACCGCTACCCAATGGGCCAGTCTACCGCCGCTCTCTGTTATAAAATGAGGAGATCAAGAGGCAGATCTAAGAACTGCTCCACAAAGGGCACATTCATCCCAACTCATTGCCTTGTGGGATCCCAATCATGTTGGTGCAGAAGAAAGACGAGACATGGAAACTCTACATTGATTACCGGGCCCTAAATAAAATCACAGTCTGAAACCAATACCCGATTCTCCAAGTCGATAACCTCCTTGATCATCTCATGGGGGAAAAATAATTCAGTAAGATTGATTTGAAGTCTGTCTATCACCAGGTCCCAATAGAACAGATAGATGTATGGAAGACCTCCTTCAAGTGAAAAGAAGGTCTTTTTGAATGGCTAGTCATTCCCTTTGGTTTGACAAATGCTCCAACAACTTTTATGAGGATGATGGAATATATCCTACGACCTTTCACCAATAATTTTGTAGTGGTGTATCTAGATGACATCCTCATCTAGAAGAAGACTTGGGCAAAACACTTGCAACATATTCAGTAGGTTCTACACACCCTGCGGTAGCACAAACTATGTGCAAACTTGGAAAAATGCTCCTTCGGCATGGAAAGGGTCCATTACTTAGGATACATCATTAATCAACATGGTGTGCATGTGGATCCATCCAATATCCAAGTCATCAGTGACTGGTCAGCCCCAACCATGCTCACTGAGCTTCAGAGCTTCTTGGGCCTCGCCAATTTCTATCATAGGTTCATGTTGGGATTCTCTCATATCGAATGGGCCCTCAACCAAGTAACCAAGGGTGGTAGTAAGGAAAAAAATTTATGGGGCTTGTCCCAAAAACAATCCTTCGATGAATTGAAGAATTGTTTGTGCTCATACCCAGTACTTTCATTACCAGACCTGCAACATCCCTTTGAAATCGAGACAGATGCTTCAGAATATGTTGTGGGTGTCGTTCTCACTCAACATAGCCACCCCATGGCATATCATAGTGAGGCACTTTCAGATGTTGTACGTAAGTACCCTACTTACGAAAAAGAAATGTACTCCATTATGAAAGTCTGTCGCTAGTGGAGACATTACATTCTTGGGAAGGAGACAACCATCCACACTGATCACAAGCCACTACAGTTCATGCAGACCCAAGAGAAATTGCAAAATGACTTCCATTAGAAGTGGTCAACATACTTACAACAGTTCCACCTCAACATCAAGTATAAAACAAGAAGTACCAACTGAGTTGTTGACTGCCTCAGCCGACCTCCAGTCGTGGCACTCACCATGATGTTAGAATCTTGCATCCATGAGACTTTCGGATGGCCCCACCTCTACGAGACAGACCCTGACTTCTCCACCACCTACCAAATGTTGGGGGCCAACTCATTGGTCGCTAATTTCCATCTTCAGGACATGTTGTTTTGTCGTTTGTGCCATCTCTACATTCCATCAAGCGAGCGTGGGAAGATGATTTGGGAAGCTCAATACATTCTGGTGGTGGGACACTTTGGCAATCAAAATACAGTGGCAGTGTTGCAGAAACATTTCTACTGGCCAAAAATTTGACATGATATTGGCAAGTATATTAGGTCCTGCATCGCCTGCGCTATTTCCAAACCGACTGCTAAGAAACAGGGCCTGTACACCCCTCTACCTATACCTAACAGGTCGTGGGAATCCATCTCAATGGACTACATGTCGGGCCTCCCATCCACCAAGAGGGGAAATGAGTGTGTTTTTTTGGTTGTTGATCGCTTTTCCAAGATGGCGATTCTATCCGCATGCAAGAAGAACATCATAGCAGAAGCCACTGCTAAGCTCTTCTTTGAATGAGTATGGGTACATTTTTGGATCCCACAAACCATTATCTCAGACCATGACAACCGGTTCCTCAGCTCATTATGGTCAAGCCTCTGGTCACCGCTGGATACCAAGCTCACTAAATCCATTGCCTTCCACCCCTAGACAGATGGCCAAACTAAGGTCGTCAATTAGATGGTCGTACATATCTTGTGCATGTACAATTCAAAGCACCCTCACACATGAGATGAGAGTCTTCCCTATGTCCAGCATAGCTAAAACTGAGCCCTTCATAGCTCAACTGACCACAACCCCTTTCAAGTGGGGTTGGGATTCCAACCATTGGGCCCCATGGATGTTTCACTACCCCTGACAACCACCTCGACCAACTCGTCCCTTGCCCCACCAGAAGCTGACAAAGCCACTCGGTTCATTGATCAAATCCAACACATCTGCCAATAGGTTAAAAATATTCTATAGAAGTCTAATGCCAAGTACAAACAACACCATGATCAACATTGGGTGCCACATAAGTTTCAGGTGGGAGACAAAGTTTGGTTTCATTTGCAAAAAGAAGAACTTACAGGGCCCCATCAGAAGCTTCCCCCAATCTGTTATGGGTCATACACCATCACCAAGTTTGTGGGTGAAAATGATTTTGACCTCAACATTCCCCCCTTCCTTGGTTTGCATCAAGTCTTCAACGTGGCTCTCCTTCAACCATATTTCCCACCATTATTAGACACCTCAAAGATATCAGAGCAGTTGACACCAACAGAGCTCAACCTTGATTGCATGCAACATACATCCAGTGATCATATTGTGGACACACATATCAAGGGAACTCAACAACAAAGGATTCAACTTTATCGAGTCGTCAAAGTAGGGTATCTCCTGCACCAAGGCAAGTGGCTCACCTAGGGCCAAATTCGGCAAAAAGTTCCTCATCTGATGGGGGAACTCAATGCAATAGAGACCATTGTTTCCTAAGGAGGTAGGACTGATCCAAGTGGATATCGGTGGCTACCCACCTATTCCATTGGATTGAAAAAAAGTTTTCCAGCTTGGCATATTTTCGGAAGTTTTTCGGGTTCCAAACTTTCGGAGCCGTTTTGAGAACCTAAACGACGTTTTTTGGGGATTTGGGGCCCATGTGACTGCCTAACACACTTTCCCAGGCCAGTGAAAAACATTTCTTCTTGATTAGACCTTTCCAATGGGCTATCGTGCGCTTAAAATAGAGATCGTATGCAAAAGTTACGACCCCGGGAAGTTGATGTACTAACTTACCCAAATGCGACTCACATGACTTTTCGCGCTTAATCTCCTAGGGTTAGGTTTTTGGATGTCTAGGGTTTTTGACATTCCTGTTTATTGTAAAAAGGCCTTTAGAGCCTCATTGTAACCATCTTCTTGCGAATAAGTGCAGTCGTCACGTCTCTTCTCAAAGATAAGTCGCCACCATTCCAACAAGCTTGCTTTCCGCTGCATTTTACAGTTTCATCTTATTTCCTTATTAAATAGAAAACCAATTTTACTGTATCTATGTTATTCTTTGTTAAGAATATTTTAATAATCTGTATTCATTTCGTTTTTCTCATAAAATATGGATCAATAAATGATTACAATACATTAGTCTTTGTGCTCTCAACAAGAGTGTTAAGTAGTAGCATAATGATTCTGAAGAAATTTCGACAACACAATAGGAAGCTACAACTCACACATTGTTTTTCTCCAACCCTAGCACTCAATAAATAAGCCTAACAAAATCATATACCATTACGTTATTCCAATTTTACATGTTGGAAACCACTAGCAATTAATTGGCCAACCATTGTTGCTTAGCATTCATTGTTGACAGTGATCTACATTTATTCCCTGCCACTACTCAACATTTATTCCTTATTATTGCTCACCAATCATTACCTTCTCTACCACATGACTACAAGATATATGACACATCCATCCAAACATTCTCTCAGTTGTCATATATATATTGCAAACGTATAAGGGAGAATGCATCAAACTATAAGCAAATTGCTAGGGGACATAAGGCCCATAGACTTACAACGCCACTTGAATTTACCTGTGTTCATTGGTTTCGTCAATGCATTTGCAGTACTATGAAAAGTGTCAACTTTATCTAGTATCTCCTTTCCATTCTCTACCATGTCTCTAACAAAATGGTACTATATATCTATATGTTGCCTTTGCATGAAAGGTCTGGTTCTTAGCCAAGGAAATGAAAATGTTACTACCACATTGAACTATAATAGCTCTTAGAGTTATCCCTAATTTTGAACATAGTTTCATAAGACAAATGGACTCCTTACATGCATGAGTATCTGTCATATATTATGCCTCTATAGTGGACAAAGAAACCACAACTTGTGTTTGTTCATCCAACTTACTGCTCCACCAAACTTTTGAAACACATACCTACTTGTATATATTTATCTATATACATCACTTCCCTAATGAGGATCCACATAACTTTTTATGTCCATTGAGAGTGGGTCCCCTGAAACATTATTATGATAACAAATGGAATATTTATAAGTACCTTGAAAATACCTAAACACCCTCTTCAGTACAACTCAACATTCATATCCAATATTAGCCATAAATTGACTCAAGACTCCTATTGCTTCAACAATGTATGGTCTAGTACATATCATAACATACATCAAACTACCAACTACACTAACATAAGGAACATAAGACATATCCAACATCTATGTGGGTGTTGTAGGATATTTTTCAATTGAAAGATTCATTCCCACATAAATTAGAACACTCAATGGTCTATAATATGTCATGTGAAAATGCTACGACACAAAGTTCACATACTTACTCTAGCGCAATCATAGATTTATGTTTGCTTTATCTCTCTTGATCTTTGTTCCCAAGATATATTTTGTAGTGCCCAAATCCTTCATGTCAAATTGTGTTGGAAGTTGAGTTTTCAAATCACAAATCACATCATGATTATTATTAAAAAATAACATATAATCTACATACAAAATGATACCATGGAAATGACCTCCCTCATGTTTGTAATACAAAAAATGATTTGATTTGGATCTCATAAATCCCAATCCCCATCATAAAGGAATCAAACTTTTGGTACCACATTTTGAGAGATTGTTTGAGACCATATAAATACTTTTTTAATTTGCAAGTCAATGATTCTTTACCTTTTTCAATGCGATGTTTTAGTTGTGTCATATATATCCCCTCCTTCAATTCACAATGTAGGCATGTTGTTTTCACATCCATTTGTTACATCTCTAAATAAAAAGTTTCTTCTACAAATAACATAAACCTAATAGATGTTAACTTACCAAATGGGGAAAACATCTCACCAAATTATATCCCCTCAACCCAGGAATATCCTTTCACAACCAACCTTGCCTTGTACTTATAAATATTGCCATATAAATTGATCTTGTTTTTGAACACTAATTTACATCCAATGGGTTTTTTTTCATCAGGTAATGGTACCAAGTCCTTTGTATCATTAATTCTAAGCATATTAATCTCCTCATCCATGCTCAATCTCCAAGACTCTTTATCTTCCTTCTCCATTGCCTCTTTCATAGTTATAGTCTATTGATGTTAGTAAATATAGAAAATATAGATATAAAATTAGATGGACTATAAGTATACATGTCTCATTGTCTTCTTTGTTGAGTGGACCTCCTTAAAGTTTGAGGTGGAGTTTCATCCTCCTCTTCCAAAGTCTCTTAACCCTGCTCCTCATCAGGTCTATCATGAATTTTTTTTTCATTTTCTAGTTTAGCTTTCTCAATATGGTTGGTAGTTGAACGACTAACTTCTTTTCATCCTCTTTTTGGCTACACCACTATGGGAGAACACTTAACTTTTCTAAAAATAGCATTCCTTCTATACAAAACATTTCCAGCTATAGGATCCCAATGATTGTACCCTTTCACACCAACTCCATAGTAGAAGAATATACATTTCACAACCTTATTATCCAACTTCGACCCCTTCTCCTTAGAAACATGGGCATATGCCTCACAAACAAAAACATGAAGACTCCTTACTCTTGTAGAATTCCATAGGGTCTTATTAACAAGAGCTAATGTGAGAGACTTCTTAATCAAGTAAAAATGTATTAGAAACCGCTTATTCCTATAACTTCTTCTCCAAGTCAAATCCACTGAGCATACTCCTAGCTCTCTCCATTGACATTTTGTTCATCTATTTTACAAATTTTCCATTTTTCCAAGGGGTATATGGAGTTGTTTCATGTCTTCAATGTCATTCTCCTTACAAAACTTTTCAAACTCTACAAACAAAATTCATTTCCACTATTGTAACAACCCTAGTTGAATATATGCTTAGGGATTATTAAGTAAAAATTAATTAGATAATTAATTGTCCTAATATAGTTTTAATTAAACAATTATTAGCATTAATAATATTAATTAAATATTAATTTATTAATTAATTGTTTATAACTTTTGATTGATTAATTAATTAATTAATTACATATCACATTCAATGACATGGGTAATAAATTAAGGGGCTTAATAATTTTAATTTATTTAATTAATTGCTTTACGTATGCGGGAGGGGATAAGACATTAAATAAGGGGATACGAAACATTAAATGGAGGGGATAGGATAATAAATAAAGGGATAAGGTAATAAAGGAGGGATAAGGAAATTAATGAGGGGGAAGAGAGTCAGTGAAAGGGGGATATGACGGGAGGAGCCTTACGGGGGAAGGATCATCATTTTTTTTGGGCAGGGAAGCATTTTGGGGAGGAGACAAGAGTTCTGGTTTCTTTTCTTGGATTTTCTGGTTCTGTGGTGGAGTTCTGCAGTCTTTGAGTATCATTGCAGGGGGCACCGAGTTGCTAGGGTTTTGGGCACGGGGGCCACGATTCCTTTCGGTTTCCTAGAGCTAGGGAGCCGGACAAGCTGCTGCTAGCTGGCTGGGAGGTTAGTCAGTTTGGGCAGAGTTGGTCAATGCATCAGGCTAGGCAAGGCAGCAGCAAGGCAATAGGGAAGGGACAACCATATCGACGGGAATTAAAATCAAAAGAAGGTATTTTATTGTGAATTGTTGAGTTATTTTCACGTTGTAGATAGATTTTAATTTATGCAGAATATTTATGCTTATGATGTGAATGAATTATTTATGTATGAGAAAGGAATTATATGTTTAGATGTACAAAATTTTGGATTTAATTAAGTATGGTCCCTACACATGGTATCAGAGCCTTAGTTTGAAATCTGGGCCTGAGGGCCAAGCTCTATCTCTAGCTCCAGCCCCACCTAATCTGCAAGCAATACCCAAAAATAAATATCATACACATGGATCAAAAGGCACCTGTTCTATTAATTTTCCCCTTTGAAAAACCTACTAACAATAGAAAATTTAAACTTTGAGAATAAATATGGCAATTTCACTGTTCAATAGGTACAATGGCTACTAGACAAATATTTAAAATAATTCTTCTTATAGGTTGTCCTATAAAGGAAGTCTTTTAACCCATGTCCTATATTAGTAGTCTTTTATAATAGCTTATAGAAGGGCTTGAGATCTGAAACAATCAACAACACTTGTAGGAAAATGTTTCAGATCTATATAAATAAACAATAGAAGCAATATAAATAATAGCAACAACAACACTTTTATAATAGCAACAATATAAATAAGCAATCAATGCTATGATATGCACGGTTTGTCTTTAATGTAAACGCCCTGTTAAATATGAACAAATCAATTTAAGATATCTGTAACATAGACTAAATAAATACTTCATAACTGTGCTGGTGTTTATTTCTTTCACTGTTTAGAAAACGACAAAAGATAATTCATGGAGACTAAAGGATCAGAATAGTTCACAGAAGTGTTGGTCAATGAAAAAAAAATAAAAAAATATCAGAATTTTAGGGTTAAGAGACTGACCGTTCAAAATGGACGAATCCTTTGTACTCTATGTCTTGAATGGCTTCTCTAAAGGTGAATGATATGATTGTGGCAACTCTCAGAGTCTTCTGAATAACTCTCAATGTCAATGGCATCCTCTTAGTGTCAGCCCAGGTTAACGAGATATCTCCATCATTTTTTTCTCTTTGGATGGCTTCTTTCTCTGCCATGATAGCTTCTAGTAGAGAAGGATATTCCCTCAGATATTTGGCTATCCATGTCAAAATACTTGTTGTTGTGTCCTGGGCTACGAAAATGACACTAATGATGTTATCTGCAATCTGATCATTTGTTACTGGAGGAGTGTTAATGTCCATTCCAATCTCCACTTAAAGCTTCATAGCCTAGCACCCAGACCAAGCACCAAACCATGGAGGAGCTCACAAGAGACATTATCATTGCTCTAAGAGTCTCGTAAATATACATATATAATACAATGTTTAAAAAGAAAAAAGAAAAAAAAAAATATAAAAAAAAAGAACACATGAATCAAGCATACAACCACAACGTAGGTCACAAGCCAGCGCCAAACTCATGAGACCCGGTCGGCGCCTCATATTGGCAACGTTTTTATTGTGAGATACCTATCCCTGGAAAATCATGGTTAAATTGAGGGCGTATTTCCTGAAGGCATCTGCACTATAATCTCGTAATGTCTTAGATGAAAACTCAAGGTTGGCAGACTTGCGTTGGAGCTTCCACATTTCTCCATCCGTATTAAAAATGAGCCCAGAGGGTCATATCGTATCTCATGAGCTGCAAGGCCTCTGGCATAATTAGAGAAATTGGTCTTGAGAATGTACTCAACGTTTGCAGGGTCCATCATGAAGAGAAGACTGAAACCGATGTACTTGGCTTCGAATGTGGGAAATACATTGCATAGTATGTAAGCCAGTCATACAGACGGTGTAAATTAGCTGTGAGATCCAGGGTCGAACCCAGCAGGGGCCATGATTTGGGTCCCGATGTAATAATATGATTATCTCTCCTCCTGCATATCCAAACCCTACCTAGCAACAAATATTGTTAAAAAAAAAAAAAAATGTGATCATTTTTCATCTACACAAACGGATATATGATCATGAAAGATCCAGAGCAGATCAACATAACCTCGAAATTTAATCCCTCAAATCCAGCACAAAACACAAGAACAAAACCATAGAATGTTTCATAGATTCATGCTGCAGCCATATGCCACAAAGGAGCCTGTTTGGATGTAGCCAAGATGAAACATAAAAGTTTCTTTGTTGTATACTGGGTATTCTTTGGCATGAAACAAGATCCCAAGTCTCCCAGTGTTAGTAGCAAGAAACATATGTCCATGGAATAAGTCATAGTGGTTCAATGATACATTAAATCCAGCTGAGGGTGCAAGGGAAGAAATAGTCTCAAATAGAAAGGCCATGTACAAGTTTAATTCCTCATTTACAAAGCGTTGCCCAAAAGTGGTTCTGGTTAGTTGACACTTATGCTCTATACAATGTTCAATATCTGGCACCGGATAATGAATTGAATTTAGAGCTCGCTCAATTACAGAATGATCGCCTCCCCATTCAACCATGCTTCTCGCAAGCTCCATCACAAATGTCGGAGGCTACCAGATAAGATTGTTCACACTCTCTTCCTGTACTACCACCATCCACTTCGGGGATTCAAACCCTTGCCGGGTCTCCTCATTTCCATAACTAGTTTTCACGTCACGGGATTTGAACCCTCATCGAGATACAACCCTAGGTACCAAGAACCAGAGACAGCTTAGCCGCTCCTCAGCTGTTCTGACTATGAACCCCGCGGGTACCCACTCCATCATAATTCCCAAGCCAAGCGTAGGTTACAAGGAAGAATCCCACAGGGTGCGTGTCTAAGAGCTCCACTCGTCATATCTCCTGCAGAGAATGAGAATGCACCAAGAACTATGCCACGACCGGGAGAGGAGCCCGTGAGAACCAAACAAACCAACACCCAAACACCAACACTAAGTCATAGGAACCCACGAGGAAGAAGGCTCTTGCGCTGCACACAGGAAACAATTTTTTTTTTTAGTATTAAAACAAAAAAAAACAACAGCCAAGCACCTGTCGCGCCTATCATACTGTTAAACCCTTGACTCGAACTCTCGGCCCCTTCTCACACCTACACCAACACATAGCACAAAGCCATGACCAGACTAGACCAACACTAGCGCCAAGAGCGGAGTGGAGAGGCAATAGAGGAAAGAGGCTGAAGTGAAGGAGCGTTAGGGTTAAGGAACAGCTTAGGTTTTTGGTACTGAGAGTCGGAGGCCGGGCACATGGGCCTCATGCCAGAAGCCCGACCTTAAAGGCTGCCAGCGAATTCCACGAAGAACATTAAACTCTCGCCGAACTGAAAGTAAGACTTTTTTTTGAATAATTATATTATTTTTTTTTTTAATATTAATTTTTAGTTTTATTAATTTATTTAAAAGTATTAATACGCTTTTTGAATAATTATATTATTAATTTTTTTATATATTAATTT
>JZKD02S2143674.1:650253-663293 GCA_000966675.3 Picea glauca
AGTGCCATTCACCTTGCAAAGAACTCAGCCTTCCATTCGAAGACTAAGCATATACAGTTGAGGTACCACTTCATACAATCCGCCTTGGAAGATGGACAATTGAAGATGGAAAAGACACACACTAGCCAGAATCCTGCAAACATGTTAACAAAGGGAGTAACTAGGGAGAAACTGAGTTCTTGCTCAGTTTCAATTGGTCTTCAAGAATGAAGATGAAGATGAGAAATTTGCCAAGTCCAAGAAGGTTCAGAGTCCAACATATACAGCAGCGGTGGATTTGTTGAGATCAGTCTCGAAGTGGGAGATTGTTGGTTGTGGAGTCTTATTATCTTCCTGATTTATAGGTATTTTACTTCCAGCCGTATTTATACCCCATGAAGTATTTACACCCTAGAAGTATGTACACTCTTCCATGCGGGGAAGTGCAGAGAGGGGGTACCCCCTCTGCAGTGTCCGGGGGGCCTATCCCCCCGACTAGGGGGTCTAGGGGCAAGCGGGCCCCCGAAGAAAAAATTGCCTTGTAAAAGTATATTGTAATTTCATTGTAAAACTGGATCGTTCACTATAATGTCGCAGATCTAACGGTAGAGATTATGTTAGGGTTTTTTTCCCTAGAAGGCAACCCTCTTTTCCGAGGGAAATGTATCGCGGCTATGGATGGTGGTGAATATTGTATTCTGAGAGAGGAGACTGTGAGAGAAAGAAGAGGAAGTTACAGCGGGTTTTTTTGTAGGTTGTATCCCTTCATTTGCTGGATAATAATAAAGGAAGGACCTGGAAATTTCTCTGGTGGACGTAGCCCACACTGGGTGAACCATGTAAATCTGTGTCTCTCTTTTATTGTGTGTCTTCTGTGTTTTGCTTATGCATTTGTTTTATTTTATTGCTCCGCAGTCCTGTTTTTCTAACATCAGATTCCATGAGTCGACTGCTCCGTAGATTTGCCCGAGCAGTCGTGTGTTACCATGAACATCATCCATGACATCACTTTGTAGAAGCTATGAGCTTCAAATTTTGACATTTTGGTCTTCATACAAAATTTTTTTGTAAAAAACTCTTTTGATCATTATATATACAGACGGCTTCTACTGGTTTATCATGTGTTATGAAAATTGATGAGTTTGATTTATAAATGAACCAAATGACTGTCTAATACATAGTTAGCCAATGCATCAGTTAATGTATTTAGACATCTAGGAATATGTTGATATTAAATATAATCAAAATAACGTTCCAAGAGGTGAATTCGCAAATACACCCATAACAAAGTAGGACTTCGAATAGTATAGACATTACTTAACTGTAGTACTACAAGCTGCGAATCGAGTCGCACAACCAAATGACGGATTCTGAGCAAGATAGCATCAACCAATAATTCAATAATGGCACTATACTCTATAATGTTGTTGGTCACACGGCCGAGACACACACCTCGTAAGGAGACAAGTTTGTTTGTAGGGGCATAAATTACCCATACAGCGGAAGCAAGGTTCTGAGTACTACGGCTAGCGCCATCAGCGAAGCCAATATAGGGTAGCGAAGACTCTGACATCTGGAAATCAAACACAATGTCACATAAGGGCAGAGACCAGATAACGACAAAATCAAGCTATAGTAACACACAAGAAGTATGATACAATAAAAATACAAGTATTCATGCATAGATGATTTTATGCATAGTACTTCTTCAAGTACAACCCATTCCTGGGTTCACTCAAAGGGATACCATCATAATTTACTAACTCATAAGCTCCTTTTTCCAAAACTCATCGAACAATATAAGGACCTCACCACATGGCTTCGACTTTTCCAGATCCTAGTATATCTCAATCTTGTTCATAGAGGAGAACGAGATCTCCTTCAGAGAAAACGCGAGTCTTGACATGTTTGTCGTATTGGGCCTTGACACGTTTTTTCTGGGCTTCTATGACTAGGGTAGCATCGCATCGAGTTTTGTCTAATCGCATAAGATAAAATAGACATTCTTCTTCGACAGAAGTGTTTGGTAGGAGTTCAACAACTAGTTTTAAAGAGGGTATTTCGCATTCAATTGGGAGAATGGCTTCCAAACCATAGACTAACCGGAAAGGTGTAAACCCAATAGTAGATTTGATGAATTTCTGGTAAGCCCACAATGTCGAAAACAACATTGTGTGCCAACCTGTTTTGTGAATCCCAATCATTCATCAGAGCATAGTTATGAGAACTTTGTTAGTTGCTTCGACTTGGCCGTTGGCTTGTGTGTAATAGGGTGTTGAGTTATCATGGTGAAGACACAACTTTTCAGTAAGTTTGGACATCATGAAGTTTCTGAAGTGGCTACCTTGATCAATGACAATAGCTTGGGGAACACCAAAACGAGCTATGACGTGATTAAAAATGAATAATGATGTGGTCTTTCCAGTGTTGTCAAATGTCGGCATCGCCTCGGCCCATTTCGTAAAGTAATCGACGGCTACAATGATGTAACCATGCCCCCCGGCTGAGTGAGGGTGACATGTCATGAAATCGATGCCCCATTTCGCAAAGGGACCAACGGATACCACAGGGTGAAGAGGAGCAGGATGCGACCGAATCTTGTTATTATAGGTCTGGGAAGCATGGCACTTTTGAACGACGATTATACAGTTGTTAAATAAAGAAGGCCAAAAATACCTTGCTCGTAAGATCTTCTGGGCAATAGCATACCCATACATATGACCATGACATGCTCCAGAATGGTAGTCATTCAGAGCTTTCTCGGCTTCATCGAATGTTAGGCAACATCGAAAAACAGAGTCAATCCCCTGACGATAAAGAGTATCCCCGAGGATAATGTATTGACAGGATTGGTAGCATATTCGACGTCAGTCAGTACTAGACAAAGTTGGCCGGAAAGTCTGGGTTTGGAGATATATAATGATATCACCATACCAAAGATCATTAGTGCTGATAAGGAAAAGAGATTCATCGGGTAATGAATCAACTGCTACATTTTCCGTTTCAGAATAGGGAAAGTCGCATATCAACTCGGAAAACACTAAGGACTTCTTAGACTTGGCGCGTTCGAATTCCAAGTCAAACTCCTGGAGTATCAAAATCCATTTGGAGTATTTTCCCCCTAGCAATTGACGTCTGAGAATGTGTTACATAGGGTTGCAGTTAGAAATCACTGTAGTCTTGCGTGAGAGGATATAGTGCCAGAAGAGTTGGACGGCAGCCAAGGCCAATTTTTTGACATGTAAATACTTGATTTTAGTAGGCATTAGACTTCGAATCAAGTAGTAGATAACATGTTCATCGTTAGAATCATCCTCTTGGACGAGAAACATACCAATGGTGTAATCCGAGGCAGCAAGGTAGAGGAAATAATCGCGACCATAATCGGGGGGAAAGAGAAGCGGAGCACGCGTTAGGGAAAATTTCAAAGATTCGAAAGCATTGTTGGCAATGGTATCCTAGACGAACTCTGAACCCTTCTTGAGGAGCCGCGTAAATCCACGAGTTATCTCGGCATAATTTGGGATGAAACGATGAAGAAAGTTTTCTTTCCCCTACAAACTTTGTAATTGGCGAAGTGTAGAAGGAGGAGGGAGATTAAGGATCACCTCAACCTTTAAAGGATCCACCTGGATCCCTTGACGCGAAACGATAAAACCTAGAAGGCGACCGGATTCCACACAGAAAATGCACTTATGAGGATTTAAACATATACAGTATAACCGATAGCGAATGAAAATGGCTCGGAGGTGGGTTGGGTGATCGACTCGGCGCATTGAGTGAGCAGGTAAATCGTCCAAATATGGTTGAACGATGTGCTTGATATCATGGAAAGCATAAGACATAGCACGTTGAAAAGTTGCGCCAGCGTTCTTGAGACCGAAAGGAAGTTTCCTATAGGAAAAAGTACCCCAAAGACAAATAAAAGCAGTCTTATGTTGATCCTCGGGAAAAATGTTGATTTGATTATACCCAAAGAAACCATCCATTAGCGAGAAGATTTCACTTCCGACGCAATCATCGACAATCTGATCGACGAAGGGGGTAGGAAAGTTTTCTTTGGGACAAGCTTTGTTGATATCCCTATAATAAACGCATACACGAATTGTGCCTTGTTTCTTGTCAATCGGGACAAGATTGGAAACCCAGTCTGTGAGAGCCATTGGATAAATAAAGTCAGCTTTCAGAAGTTTCTCGACTTCGAGCTTGATAATAGCCGCTTTACGTGGGTGAACTAGATGAAGGCGTTGTCGGAAGGGTTTAATGTTGAGGTATGTCTTTATCTCATGTATCACAATCTCAGGGTCGATACCCAACATTTCTTCGTAGCTCCATGCGAAGATGTCACGAAACTCTTTGAAAAGGGATGTATAGGTGACTATTTCGTCAGGGGAACACGAAGCTCCGATATGGACATTTTCGACAATCCCAGGTTTGATGGATATGTCGAGGGGAATAGTGGGTGAGATATTGCTTAAGTTCCCTTCAGAAAACACATCATGTGTGGACTCAGGAACGGTGGAGATGACGACAACGGTTGACGGGGTCAAGATCCATTGGTAGTTCTCAATGGTATGTTCTCTCCATATCCTTTCCGTGTCATTTTTCCCACTGACGAGATGATCATGTTTGTCATGGAGGACACCCCTTGGGATGATGGACATCATCGTTCCAAGTAGCTATTTGGGGAGTATGGGATTTGACCCTCCGTACTATCTTGTTCACCATAGCTCGGATGGCTGGGAGCTCCGCTCCTCACATGTCTCTACAAAGTTACTTCTAGTATGTCATAGAGTGTACTGAACCTCGGGTTTTTAACTGGGCAGATGTTGTGCTTCGTAGTATGAAAAATCAGTTGACCAAATGCAGATGAGGAGACCTGAAGTAATTCGAGTACGGATATTTGTTAGTGTCCTTCTTTCTCAAGAGGGTTCCATTACTGAGGTTGCAGGTGGAGTGGAATTTATCAGCTCCCAGAGATCCAAGAATGTTGAGATGGTGTCAGCTCATGGCCCGACACGTAGTTGGACCAATTGTCAAGTATGATGATACCTTCTTCGACTAGCTGCAACCAAAGATGTTGATGGTTGACGATTATGCTTATGTCAGGTTGGATTTTCGGGGAGATCCAGACATAGTCCTGTTGGAGGATGCTTAGTGGGGGGAACTTGGTAAGAAGTACACAATTTTTTTTTAAATGTTTTTGTTAATTTTATCATATTCAAATGTTTTTTATAAGTTCATCCAAAGACTAAATACAAAATTCATTGTTGATGAGATAGATGTGGGACCTTACTGACCTCCTGGTACTTCTCCCATTCAGCGGCAAGGAGAGGTAGTGCCAGGGCCACAATGGGAAGTTGGGGATTATCAAGCAGTGGAACAAAACCTAGAGGGTTTGACAACAGATATTCTAGACATGCCTCTTGGAGAGGTTCCACGACGTGATCAGCGTCATATAGTAGGAGTGTTAGAGTCCATGAGTCAACTTCTCCGTAGAGTTTCCCGGGCGGTCATGTGTTACCATGAACGTCATCCATAACGTTACTTTGTAGAAGCTATGAGCTTCAGATTTTGACATTTTGGTCTTCAGACAAAACTTTTTTGTAAAAAACTCTTTTGATCGTTATATATACAGACAGCTTCTACCGGTTTATCATGTGTTATGAAAATTGATGAGATTGATTTATAAATGATCCAAATGTCTGTCTAATAAATAGTTAGCCAATGCATCAGTTAATTTATTTAGACATCTAGGAATATGTTGATATTCAATATAATCAAAATAACGTTCCAAGAGGCGAATTCGCAAATACACCCATAACAAAGTAGGACTTCGAATGGTATAGACGTTACTTAACTGTAGTACTACAAGCTGTGAATTGAGTCGCACAACCAAATGACAGATTCCAAGCGAGATAGCATCAATCAACAATTCGATAACGACGCTATACTCTGCAATATTGTTGGTTGCATGGCCAAGACACAGACCTCGTAAGGAGACAAGTTCGTTTGTAGGGGCATAAATTGCCCATGCAGTGGAAGAAAGGTTCTGAGTACTACGGCTAGCGCCATCAGCGAAGCCAATATAGGGTAGCAAAGACTCCGACATCTGGAAATCAAACACAACGTCACATAAGGGCAAAGACCAGATAACGACAAAAGCAAGCTATAGTAACACACAATAAGTATGATACAATAAAAATACAAGTACTCGTGCACAGATGATTTTATGCATAGTACTTCTTCAAGTACAACCCATTCCTGGGTTCACTCAAAGGGATACCATCGTAATCTACTAACTCATAAGCTCCTTTTTCCAAAACTCATCGAACGATATAAGGACGTCGCCACATGGCTTCGAATTTTCTATCTCCTAGCATATCTCGATCTTGATCATAGAGGAGAACGAGATCTCCTTCAGAGAAAACGCGAGGCTTGACATGTTTGTCGTATTGGGCCTTGACATGCTTTTTCTGGGCTTCTATGACTAGGGTAGCATCGCGTCGAGTTTCGTCTAATCGCATAAGATACAATAGATGTTCTTCTTCAGCAGAAGTGTTTCGTAGAAGTTCAACAGCTAGTTTTAAAGAGGGTATCTCGCATTCAATCGGGAGAATGGCTTCCAAACCATAGACTAACCGGAAAGGTGTAAACCCAGTAGCATATTTGACGAATGTCCGGTAAGCCCACAATGCCGGAAAAAAAATTGTGTGCCAACTTGTTTTTTGAATCCCTATCATTCGTCGGAGCATAGTTATGAGAACTTTGTTGATTGCTTCGACTTGGTCGTTGGCTTGTGGGTAATAGGGCGTTGATTTATCATGGTGAAGACCCAACTTTTCAGTAAGTGTCTCTCTTGAACATGACACCCCCTATTTATTATATTTGAAGCCAGTTTGGGAAATCCATTTGTCTCTCATTCGATTTGCTACAAGGTCATTCCCTGTGTCGTCTTTGTGTCAATGTTTCCAAATCATTGGTTGTGTCATTCATATGTTCAAGATAATTTTATCTAAAACCTCTATTGAGTCGGCCATCTACAGTTGTCCATTCTCTCCGTGTTGGCCTTCCCTATGTCCAGTCCAACTCGCATCATACTCTGGTTCACATTCAAAATATGTTACTCATTTCATGTCATTGATGGGGGATACATCAAGGCCCTCCTGTGACGAGTTTTTTTCCATCGACTTCAGCTCATTATCCGGAAACAAGACTTAGAAATTCTTTGGTACCTTGGAACTTGCATGCATCAATGGCAGGTTTCCTCACTTTCGATAGTGGTTTTACATCATTGACCTCTGATCGAAATATTTCATCAGATGTTCAACTTCAACTCATTCATTCACATTCAAGGGATTGTACTAGAGTACCTTGGGAGTCATTGACATCAATGGTGATTTCCCTCGCACTTGTTAACGGTTTCATCAATGACCAGTAATCAAGTGGTTTCTTCCATGTTCGACTTCAACACATGTAATCACATGGTTAGATTCGTACTTTAGGCGACAAGATTGAAGACCCTGGATATCATCTCTTTGTCCAGGTTGCGATGGAGTATGTATAATTTGCGACACATAGATCCACTTTGTATGTCTCGTGGCTATGTCATCTCAATTTGAATTTTCTCGCATAGATCCACAATGTATTCCTGGTGGCTATGTTGTATTTTGACGGCATGGATCCACAGTGTATGATTGGTGGCCATGACCCATGTCTACAATGTCATCCATCAGTGATCTGAGTATGGGAATGCCTACCTTAGAATTGATATATATGATATTCTGCAGCTGCTTGGTTGTTCGCAGGTTTCTGATTAGGTGCGCTCCTGGTTTTTGACACACACATGTAGTTTACAAAGTATTTCGGCTATCACTGATTCAAGCCTCATACTTTGGGGGGCATTCTGTTACCCATGATTTTGGTCATCATGATGATGGTGTACTCAGGCTCTTCATAAGAACTTTCTCCTGAGAAAATATACATTCATCTCTTCCCAGTAAATATACTTTTGAAGAGAGTTTGCAGGTTGCTAGTATCCTAGGCTGCAAGAATGACCCATTCTCGCAGGCTGCCTTAAGCCAGGGTGCGAACCTTCTCTAAAGCTTGGAAAAAGGTGAATTCTCGATGGTTCTAGAAGGGAATCTTCTATAAGAATGGGTTGGCATTCGAATGGTTATCCTTCTACTGGATTCCATGATATTGTGGGATCATTCTTATCTAAGTAACCATCTCATTCTCTCCTATATATTGATGGAATTCTCATGGAAAAGGTTAAGCAAGATTCATTGGAGAATTGGTGAAAGAATTGTGTGAAGGACTTAGCTTTAACAGGAGCTCAAAGACTCTAGCAAGTCTATCAAGAGGTTTTGATCTTCTTCATGCAAGGATCGAGCAAGTGTGTGTGTGTTGGAACCAAGAGCCACTGAAAGGGAGCTTGCGACATCAAGGTGATCAGGTTGTAATACTCTACTTTCAATTAATATGATACAGTGGCATGTCCCTTTCCCATAAAGTCATTTTCGCTTTATTGTGTAATTCCTTGATCATATGCATAAGTTGACAATTGAATATATTTTGCTATCTTCACTTTGGTTGGTTTGTGTTGTCTTGGTCTTGACCTCAAGAGAGCACTAGAGCGAAGCGGAAGCAACATAGACCCTAGGAAGTGATATAAAGGTATGTTACTTGTTCCTTCCTACTAGCTAATTCAATGGTCAAAACTTAGGGAAAGAGTCATGTCTTGTCTTGTTTTGTTCTAGATCCAGGTGGATCTAGGGAGATCTGTTAGTGTCCACACCTACCGATTAGTCTGATAACACAAGCATGTACATCCAAACTACCTCATCAAACTAAACAAGTGCTCAAAAACTCTATGCAATTTTCCAAGTTTAGGTATGGGAGGGTTGACAAAGAGACCTATTGGGTGAATTGTACCTCAATTTTAGGAGTGTTTCCCAAGTGTACCTTTCTCTAAGTAATGTGGATGAAGTGACATGGATGGGGGTAAGACTCTTGGGCATGAGTTTCATGACATATAATGGATTGTAATGTCTCACATATGGGTTCCTTTGTAGAGGGTGTGTTGCACCTTTGTTTTCAATGCAACCTTTTTCCAAGTCCATTGATTGCATTTTATTCTTTCAAGATGCTTCCAAGTTGAAGCCAAGGTGAGGCTTCTACCTAAGAATGAAAACAAATTCCTACCTTAACTCTACCCTGGTCACATCATGCTTCCCCAAGTTGAAAGCATGTGTGGGGATTCTACCTAAGCATGAAAAGCAGAGCCCACACATGCTCCACCTTAGTTGGCATTTGTATTAGTTATTTTTCATGGGTCCCATTAGTTTCTTACAAGAGACATTTACTTATCCTTGGGATCCAAGGGTGAGAATATAGAAGGTTCATGATTGGATTTTATCTTTTTCTAGCTACAAGCCTCTGGGCCTTTAGCCCCTTCTTCCCATGAAATAAGGGACAACCCCTTCTTGGGTTAGTACACCTGAAAATCCCAAAAGGTAAAGAGATGAGGGGATGAAGTGTGGAAAGTGATAAGTATGATAGAGAATTGCATGATGGCTTGTCAATAGGACCTCCCAATAGCACACATATCCCTAAGGGCGACCTACTTACTAGGGTGCAATGTCAACCACCAAAGTGAAACAGGGAAAAGAGCATAATGTCCAAGAAAACGTTACATACTCAAAAGAAGTTAAAGTTTACAAGATCAAATGACTCAAATATTGAAATGACACTCACCATAACACCTAGATTGTACCTCATGGAGAAAGACCCAATGTCTTATGGAAGCCAGTTGATGTGGTGGATATTGTCGTGATGCACTTAGAACCATGGTGGTGAGGTGTATCTCTATCTGTGCGAGTGGAAAATGTTGGTCAAGATGTCTCTCGGTACTCCATGTCTACAACCTGAGGGCCTCAAGACATCATCTCCTTAGCTATCCCTAGGAGTTGGGGATAATAGTCCCCTTCATGAGAATTATTTGGTGCATACTACTACTATTTGTGGATTAGGGAGAATTTCTTGGAGAGGCTAATGTCCACATGTTGTAACATGGTCAACCATGGATTGATGAGAGATATAACTAATCCATTATTATCATATTTATTTGACTTGTCATGAAGTTAGTTAGAAAATAATAATATTTTATTGTATAAGAGAAGAGACTCATTCTATAAAGAAGAGTTCTCTCTCTCCATTATAAAGGGTGGAGAATTTGGGTATTTAGGAGCTCTCCTCTTGGGCTACATTGTAGAACATTTTGGCAAGCTTAATGGATAATTTGAGGTATATTTTTATTTGATGTGAGGCTTTATTGTGCACTCATATTTTATGTGTTGATTTTGTATTAATAAACCCTTGTAACATGTTGTGATTTCCATTATAATGAACCATGCTTCATTTTGGATAGAGTAATGTGAGGTTTCAACTCTCTTATTTATATTGTGATTATGTTAGCCTATATGATTCTTACTATTGTGTCTTGGAGTGTTGAATAGGATGGGGCTTCAGTATTTTTTCAAATTGAAATCCTTGAGAAACATTAACTACATATGGATGTGTTTTTGGAATATTGAGGGGGCAGGGGGGTGAATCAATATGAACACTTTTTACCACTTTCAATCACAGTATTTACAAGCTTCAAATTTATCAACAGTATTCAATAGTTTATCACTTATTCATTCAATATATCATTGCATCATAAACAATAGCATTCATCAGTTGATAATAAACAACCACATATACACAATATACCACAATTTATGTGGAAACCCAAATGGGAGAAAACTGTGAAATCCTTTCTTATATATATCAAGAATACCTTCATAGGAAGCACCAAATTCCCAATTCTCTAGCACCAACTAGAAGGAGGCTCCAACCCCCTATTTATAGCCTCCAACCTGAAGGAAGCTACAACTCCCTGAATTCTCCAACTACAACTGGAAGGAGGCTCCAACCCCATATTTGTAGGCTCCAACCTAAAGGAAGGTACAACTCCCTAAATTATCCAACTACAACTGGAAGGAGGCTCCAACCCCCTAGTTTACACACTCCAATCTGAAGGAAGCTCCAACTCCCTGTGTTCTCTAGCTCCAACTAGAAAGAGGCTACGACCCCCTGATTTACAGGCTCCAAGATGAAGTAATCTCCAACTCCTCGAGTTCTCTGACACTAACCAGAAGGAGGATATAACCCCATTTCCTTTTCCCATCCTGCCTCCTTGAAATATAAGTGTAGAATCAACATGTCACTACCACTGATAATCAACCTATCACTGTCAATGGTATACCATCATCAATCAACTATAACTAGATCCACTCACATGGATACCAAAACCATCACCATAGCATGTACATCAACCACATACATCCACCATTTACTAGAACCTATACCATACCATGTACATCAACCATGCACTAGAACCTATACCATACCATTACATCAACCATGTACCAGAACCTCTACATCAACCATGTACCAGAACCTGTACCATACCATGTACATCAACCATGTACCAAAACCTGTACCATACCATGTACTATGAGATGTGCCTCATCCATATACCATATTACTCATGATATGTATCAATCATGCGACGCACCATATACAACAAGATATCATCAATGAAGTGCCTCAAGCATGTGTTAACATCATCATGACATGTACCAAACTAGATATCAAGATAGACAATATACGATTCTAATAAATGTACCATGAACCAAGATGTTTCTCAACATGTACCAACATCACAAAGACATGCCTCAAGCACCACAACATCCAATTCATGTACCTCAAACATGTGCCATAACCTCATCAAGAAGTGTCTCAAACATGCATCAATATCACCAAGAAATGTACCTCATACATGTACCAAAACATGCCTCACACCATGCACATAATATGTGCCTCGAGCATGTACCAATGTCTCAACAAGATACCAAAGACATGCCTCAAGCATGCACTATAATGTTTCCAATGTATAGCATGCATATAACCATACATTTAAACCTATAGCTAAACTGATACACAATATTTCAAACCTGTAGCTCTGCATCAGCCTCAATAACCCAGTATAATCATCCTCCTATAGATTTGTCTCAAACTCACGGGACTAACCCATGCATCATGCATGGCCTCATGGGACAAGGGTCGTACAACTTGCGGGGGTACCTTGCGAGACACCAGTAGCCTGACCCGTGGGGGTCATCCAAATTAGGGTTTATCGGGAAACCCTTGCTCTCCTCTACAATCCCAAAACTTTCACACTCCTTAATCTTTCATTGTCTCAGATTCGCCAATAGATTACTTGCTCACTTAGAAGATATTCAATAAATTTTTGTGTATAATTATAAGACTTATTGAAGTGTATTTATACTTTTTCAAAGTAACTTCTTTCCTTAAATTTAGGGGAAACCTGTGCTTTCCTCATACAACCACTTTACACTTTAATTAATGACTTGCAACCGTTTAAGGCTTCTTAACCATTGTTCAAGGCTTCCAACTTCATGACTTCATAACTCCTCAATCGTGAATAACTACGTGAATTTCCACCTACTATTGAAAATGGCATAACAAAGACTATCTATATATGAGTCTGTTACATGTATTTGCACTGTCCTTCATATCGTTATTCCTCAAACAACTTCAAACTTCATGACCACACCTTCGGGGATCTGGGGATTCTTGTAAATGCACCCATCACATATGTTGACATTAATGACAACCACTTCTATTGAAATCAATGACAACCAATTATCCAACAACATCAATGACAACCAACTATCCAACATGTAGCACTTAGAAATCTTTTCCACCATAAGAGAATTGTTATTGCGTAACGCAAGTATTTTATAATCGATTTAGAAAAAAATGAACTATTCTTACTTACATAGACTTCCTTAACACTTTAAAAAGTTATTAATCAAATTAAATAAATTCATACATTCATACACACAAAATTCATACAGTTTGAAATTCACACATTCATCAACATAAAATTCAGAAACAATGAGATTCATAAAAAATGTGTCATGATATAT
>JZKD02S2143674.1:680734-690869 GCA_000966675.3 Picea glauca
ATTTGACTGGTAAAGTCTACGAAGGTATACATACCCTACCCCCCTCTGGATTTGAACCTGTGACCTCTTAAGAGGAAACACATGTTCTTAACCATTAGGCCCACTCAGGTTGTATCTATATCTTATATTTTAAATAAAAATCAAATCATTGAATCAAATATCTATGTGCATAACACAAAAAAATATCACTTAAAAATGAACAAAAATGAAAACGAAATGTGAACTCCTTTACATTTTTCAAAAAACAAACATAATATTACTAATAATAATAGTTAAATAATAACAAGCATGCATATGTATCTTATTACCTAATGGACTATTATGTTCATAATAACCAGTGGCTCTTTCAATATTTTTACTAAAATAAAAATCATCACATACAAAACAAAACAAAATTCATAAGTAAAATGATTTTTCGATATCGTTTATTAATAGATCAAAAGTGAAGTGGTCTCCCTCACAATGCCTTTAGGGGTGTGCTCCTACAAAATTGGTTCCAAGAATTGAACTTGACACTTCTTACACCTTAATCTAGAATCATGCCACTTAAATAAATATCCACCCACATGACACACAAAATGTGAAACTATTTTACGTTTTTCAGAATAATATGTCAGAAATATCACACCAACAGCATACACATCAATTAAAAAATAATATATGTTGAGAGTGGGATTTGAACCCACGCCCTTTCGGACCAGAACCTTAATCTGGCGCCTTAGACCAACTCGGCCATCTCAACCGTTGAGAAATTATTTATAATTAATAATCATAAAATATTATATTTTACCTGAACTCTAAATTGCGTTCTCTTCTTACACTCCCTTTCTATCCATCTTAATGGTTATCACGCTGCCACGTAACACAAACCAACAGTCCAACACCGTGCACCTGTTAAAAAATAAAAACTGTTATCATGATTTATGCAAGCTTGTTTTCTGTATCTATCCGTGCACAAAGAACATATTACTATTTTTCCTATTATTTAATATAGTTTATTATCAAATAATAATTATTATTATGTAAAAGTTTAAAATGCATATGGAATTTTTTTTACCAGTGTGAGAATCTTTAAATGCATATATAGTGCTTTACCTAATGAATGCTTGGTTAAGTTTGTTATTGGCTATTTTCTAACAATTGAAAGAGTAGGAGATTTTAGTCTTACAAGTTAGTTATGTTGTTCCGTTGTTAAATAGGGTTTTTATCTCTATTATTATGGATATCAAATTGCAAGTTATTTTTGAAGTCAACTTAACATGTTTTAAAGTTTGTATTACTTTATTTTGTTATGGTCTTTGTTTTACGTTTGTATTACTTTATCTTGTTATTGTCTTTGTCGTAACCTAAATGGAAAACAAGATAGATTCACCCTCCTTTAAAGATATTTTTGTTGTCTCCGTTAATCTGTGTATTAGTAGAATGCTCAATAGATCTATGTTTGGGTATGGACAATTTTGACTAGCAGAGTTCGAACAGAGAAAAGTTGTAGTTGCATGCCCCGGCTTGGGTGGTTGTGGTGTGTAACAAATTGGTATCAAAGACCATGGTTTCAACACTGAACCTGGATGGGCCGTGTATGAGTAAATTGAAGCTAAAGAGTGTCTAAAGGGCACTAAGAGAATACTTGGACGGTATTTGAAAGCTCAGGAGGTGTGGCAAACAAGGAAGCCACAAAATTTAAATTTGGGTCGTTGGATTTGTTCGAGAAGGGATAGACCCCTTACAATCATTGGATCCAGAGAAGGTGCACGGAGATTAAGCACCGAAGTCGTTTGGACTTTGCCCCTCTGGTTGTTTTAAAACTGTAGTAGTGAAAAACTTCGAAGCCCGAAGCTCCGAAGTCCCAGAGCTCTGAAGTTCCGAGAAGTACCTGTTCAGGAGTCCGGTTGTTCGGGGGTTGGGTGAAATTCGGCAGAGAGAACCTCTGAAGTCCTGGAGCCCCTAAATCCCGAAGTCCCAGGAAGCAGTTGTTCGTCGGTTCAGAGTTTGGGAGAAACATGGTGATAAGACAAGAAATCTGTCGAAGCCCGTAGCTACGAAGTGTCGAAGCATAAGGTATGATGTGGCATGATGATGTCACCAGGGGTGATGTGGACCTCCGTTAGTCATGCCACGTGTCAGTCAGATTTGTACTTTTGACGACCTTGTTGGACCAATAGCAGTCTGACACGTGGGGGGCATGTGTCATCATCTTATATGATGACAGTTGTACCATGTGGACCCCAGAAAGTCAAGAGGTTCAGGAGTTCAACGTTTGAAGGAAGTGAGTGAAGAAGTTGTTAAAATCCTTCGAAGTCCAGAACTCCGGAGTAAATCCAGACCAACCATTGTCGGAGACGTGTGTCTGCAGATTAGCCAATTCGGAAATTCGACGTTCAGGAGTTACAATGTATGTTGGAGTGGGATCTTCCGAAGCCCGAAGTGCCGAAGTTCCAGAGCATTGGATATGACGTGGCTTGATGACATCACCTAGGGTGACGTGAACTTACTCTAAGCATGCCACGTGCCATTTTGTTCCATACCTTTGACAGGTCTTTTGTACCAGTTGGGACCTGACACATGTCACCTGTCGGTGGGGCCACATGTCACTACATTAATTATTGACAATTGTACTAAGTGGACCTCAGGAAGTCTGTGAGTTCGGACCTTTTGAAGTGTTTTAAGGAAGAAACCCTCCGAAGTCCCGGAGCACTAGAGTCTCGGAGCATTGGAGTGATGCGACATGATGATGTCACCTAGGGTGACATGGACTCAAACGATACTTCGAAAATTCGGAGTTCAGGAGTTATGGTGTGTGCTAGAGTGGGAACTCTCGAAGCCCGAAGTGTCGAAGTCCGAGAATGTTCGAATGTTGTAGCATGATGATGTTACCTAGGGTGACGTGGACCTATTCAGAAGTTCGAAGTTTGGAGAAGAACATTAGGTGGAGTTGGCGGAACTTTCGAAGCTTGAAGTTCTGAAGTTACGAACTCGGTGACACAATCTATCAACGTCACCTGGGGTGTCATGGACACACAAGATATGTGCCACGTGTCATCGTTTTTCAGGATGTTCAAGGGCCCTCCGTGCCCAATTAAGAGGTGACACATGTCATCCGTTGGATGGAACCACGTGTCCACTCTGTAACTCTTCCATATGGCACATTGATGCATGGTTGTTGATTAGACTCCAACGGTTTGCTAGTTCGGTGATCAAAAGAAATAACAGGAGTAGTCAGAGCTACTGAAGCTCGAAACTCCAAAGTAACAGAGCCCCGAAGCTATGAAGGTGTACTACACAATGAGTTCGCCAGTTCGACGGTCCGAGGGTTTTGTGATGTGTAGAAGGAAAACCTATGAAGCTTGAAGTTCCGAAGCCCCAGAGGCCCGAAGCACAGGATAAGCACCTTGCATTTAGCACTTGGTCACCACCCGTGGTCACATGCGTTCGAGGGCCAAAGAAAAGGGCTAGTGCCCGGAAATTATTTTTAAAGAACAAAAAAGGGATTAAAGAGGGAGTCTGTTGGATTCTGAATGGTTCGTACCTACATCCTAAGAGTATTGAAGACCTGGGAACTTTATGATAGGATCCAACAAGGATCTAGGAGCCTTTTAGCTTAGAGGAAAGAGATCAACTGCACAAGGAGTGCATCAGAGAAAAAGCACAAGTTTTAAAGGGCCATAACTTTTTTTCTCAAAGCTCAGAATTGAGCAAGGAAGCATTCGTTGGAAAGGTTTGGGACAAAAAAACCTAATTGTTCACCCATAAAAGTGAACAAAATAGATAATTTCTCAGAAAATCGAAGGAAAGAAATCTAATATATTATGGAACCAAAATGGTTCATATTTTTTTTCTTGAAATTGTTAAGTCAATTAACCTGACAAAGTTTTGTTAGCTGCACATTTTTCATAATTAACAACAACTTGATCAGATAAGTTTTAGCATAGAGTGCAGAAGGATGGATGACAATCAGGGGGCTTACAACCAAGAAGATGAGGTCAGAGGAATGGACGTCCATTTGGGTATGGAAGGAACAAACTCCAATGGACATGGAGAAGGAAGAGATGTCGACATGAATATGGTGGAGACCATTAGAAATTTTCATAGATATGTACAAAGTCACAAAGATGATAATGAAAGGCTTATGAAAGAAAAATATCAATGGGAAGACTTCAATATGAAGTTAATGCAGATCCTAGACTGAATTGAAAATAAAATGGATAAGGAAAGTGGCTCCAACAAATCAGGAAGCCACAGGTACCCTGAGGAGAATAGAAGAACAAGGAGTTGTAGCAGACATCACCATCACTCCCAAGGACATTCCAATAGGAGAGCACACAACATCTCAAGTCCATCTCCTGTCAGGAACCATCATAAGAGGTCTGGGGTGGATGAACTGCCAAGAGAAATGAACAAAATCAAACTTCCTTCTTTTGATGGTGAACACAAAAAGGATGAAAATGTTAAGACATGGCTGCTAGGCATGAGGAAGTACTTCCAATTGCATAACTATTCTTCCCATGCAAAAGGAAGAATTGTTATCTACCAACTTAAAGGAAAGGCATCCATATGGTGGGACCAACTTGTGCAGGTGCAACACATTAAAGAGAAAAATGTGACTTGAAAGGAATTCAAGAAGCATTTTGAGAAGAAGTACTTGACTAAGAGATATTATGACAAAAAAATGAAAGAGTTATTTGAACTCAAGCTGGGAAGTATGACCATTGATGAGTATGAAAGAAATTTTTTGGAACTATTGGAGTATGTCTCCTTCATCAAAGATGAGATAGTTAAGATCCATAGATATTTGAGTGGGTTGCCATCCTTTATCAGTGACAAGATTCAATATAATGACCCTAAAACTTTGGAGGATACCATAAGGCGAGCCAAATTCCTATATGATCGGCATAAAGGAAAGCCTACTTTCCAAAAATCTTTGGAAGACAAGAAGAAGTTCAATATGGAACAAAGGAAGAAAGGGAATAAGCCACCATTCTTCATAAATAGTCTTCTAGGACATCCAATATCTAGAAATCCCATAATGATTGAGACAAGTGAACAAATGCCAAGGCATACACCTATTCAATGTTGGGGTTGTAAAGGAGATCACAGGTATAGAGATTGTCCACACATAAGTGACAAAGTGAAAGTTGTCCACCATGTACAACAAGCTAAAACAATGGAGGAAATGGGAAGAAGTGTACCAAGGATCTATGCATCCCTTAACAACAAGCAAACACGATTTCAATCACACATGATTGAAGTAGAAGGTATGATCAATAACCATGCCTTTACTATTTTAATAGATTCATGAGCAAGTCATAGCTATATAGATCCTAAAAGATTGCAATTTCCAAGAAGCAAGCATGAGAAATATTGGTTGGTGCAGTTGGTTACAAGAGCCAAGAGAAAAGTTGTTGAGTTGATTAAATCATGTCCAGTGGACATGAATGGGATAAGCACCAAGGAAGATTTGAACATCCTGCCCTTGGGTTCATATGATTGTCTAATTGGTATGGATTGGTTGGACCAACACCATGTTGTATTAGAATTTCACAACAAGGCATTTACTTGCATGGATGAGGAAGGGAACCCAAGAATAGTCCAAGGAATTCTCAGGGCAGTTAATATTTGAGAGATCTCAGTAATGCAGTTGAAGAAGTGTTACAGGAAGGGTTGCTAAATAACTGCAGCTCATATGGAGGAAGGACCTAAGGATAAGGTGTCAAATCTTGAGAATTATGCAGCCCCGAAAGACTTTGAGGATGTGTTCAAGGAGATACCAGGACTACCCCCAAAGAGAGATACTGACTATTCTATAAATTTGATGCCTGGACCAGGTCTAGTATCCAAAACTCCTTACATAATGAGTACACCAGAGCTGAAGGAGTTGCAAATGCAACGTAAAGAGCTTATGAAGAAGGGGTATATATGCCCAAGTGTGTCACCTTGGGGTTCCCCAACTTTATTTGTGAAGAAGAAGGATGGGACATTGAGGCTGTGTATTGATTTCAAGAAATTAAGCAAAGTAACTATAAAGAACAAGTATCATTTGCCAAGGATTGATGATCTCTTTGATCAGTTAAATGATGTAAGGATATTCTCAAAGATTGATCTCAGGTCAATATATCATCAGGTGAGAATTAAAGATGAAGATATCAACAAGACTGCCTTCAGAACAAGGTATGGTCATTAAGAATTCACAATGGTGCCATTTGGGTTATCAAATGCACCAGTTGTTTTTATGTGTTTAATGAATGGTGTTTTCAGAGAGTACCTAGAAAAGTTTGTCATTGTCTTTTTGGATGACATATTTGTATATTCCAAGACAGAATAAGAGCATGCGCATCACTTTAGGATGGTGTTACAAGTGTTAATAGATCACCAGTTGTATGCCAAACTGAGCAAGTGCTCATTTTATCATAACCGAATTCACTATTTGGGGCATATGATATCTGAATAAGGGATAGCTGTGGACCCTAAAAATATTGAGACCATTAAAGGGTGGTAAACACCTAAGAATGTGACAGAAGTAAGATCCTTCATGGGTCTAGCTAGCTACTACAGAAGATTCATTACAGGGTTTTCAAGGATGTCTCACCTGATCACTTCCTTGCAAAGGAAGGGGGTGAAGTTTCAAAGGACAACATAATGTGAAAAGAGATTCCAGCAATTGAAGCAATTGTTAACCAATGTTACAATTCTGAGAATTGCAGATCCTAATGAGGATTTCATGGTTTGCACAGATACATGCAAAGAAGGACTTGGTGGAGTCCTCGGTCAGAATGGTTTTGTGGTATGTTTTGAATCCATAAAATTGAAAGAGCATGAAATGCTCTATGCCACTCATGATTTGGAGTTGGAAGCCATATTCCATGCCTTGAAGAAGTGGAGACACTACCTCATGGGAAAAAGGTTTGAGTTGAGAACAGACCATAATGGTCTGAAATATCTATTTGATCAGCCAACTCTAAATGCCAGACAAAGTAGATGGTTAGAGTTTCTCTGTGAGTATGACTTTGAAATCAAGCACATCAAAGGAAAAGAGAACAAAGTGGTTGATGCACTCAGCAGGAAAGTGCATGAACTGCATGCTAAATCCATTAGCATGTATCAGATTGATCTTAAAGGCATAATTTATGAGGCTGCAAAAGAATATTTGTAGTACATGGAGATAGTAACAAAATTACAACAAGGTAATTTGCAGTAGAAGATTGAAGATTATAAATTGGGAAATGATGAAATTCTCTTGTACATGAACATAATTTATGTACCCAATTCTCATGAATTGAGAAGTATGATCTTGAAAGAGATGCATAATGTACCTTATGTTGGACACCCAAGATATTAGAAAACAATTGCAGTTGTCAAGAGCCAATACTATTGACCAGGCATGAAGAGGGAAATTGTTGAGTACATTGCTAAATGTCTGGAGTGTCAAAAGGTCAAGGCTGAGCATAGACACCCAGTCAGGTTGATGCATCCATTACCCATTCCTGATTGGAAGTGGGAAGTGGTGTCAATGGATTTCATCACCAAATTTCCCAGAACAAGCAAGCAACATGATTCTATCATGGTGGTGGTGGACAAGCTTACTAAAGTTGCCCATTTCATTTCAATGAAGACTACACACAAGGAAACCAATGTTGTTGATATTTATATGAGGGAATTAGAACTCTTTCATGGCATACCCAAGACAATTGTGTCTGACAGAGACCCAAAGTTTAACTCAAATTTCTGGAGGGGATTATTCAAAGGGTTCGGAACAAATATGAACTTCAGCACAACTTATCATCCCGGGTCTGATGGAAAAACAGAAAGGGTGAACCAAGTGATAGAGGATATGATAAAAATGTATGTGATGGAAAAACCATATAAATGGGAATACTATATACACTTGATAGAATTTTCTTACAATAATGGGCACCAAGCATCTCTGAAGATGAGCCCATTTGAAGCACTTTATGGAAGAAAGTGCAACACACCAATAAGTTGGGAAAACCCAGCTGATAGAGCAGTGGTTGGGCCAGAGTTGCTCAGGGAAATGGAAGAGAAGATGTCAAAGATAAATAATAATTTAAAGGTTTCTCAAGACAGGAAGAAAATCTACGATGATAAGGGTAGAATTCATAGAGAATTCTGTATTGGTGATCATGTGTTTCTGAAAGTGAAGGTCAATAGAAGTTCCCTAAAGTTGGGAAACTGTTCCAAATTGGAAGCTCGTTACTGTGGGCCATTTGAAATCCTAGAAAGTATTAGACTGTAGCTTATATGATTCATTACCTGCATCTATGTCTATACATAATGTATTCCATGTATCATTGCTCAAGAAGTATATACATGATGTTGTTAAATTTTGAGCTTGATTTCTTATGTGGATTAATTCTTTTGTTTTCTTCAACACTTTGATTCCAGCTTATTACACTTCAATAATACCAAATCATAATCGGATAGAAATAACTATGTAGATAAGTAAGCATGCACATCAACAACACATATACCATGGGGAAACCCTGTACAAGGAGAAAAACCCCAACAAACGATATTTCTTTATTCCATTAATAATGTAAGATCACTTACAAAAATCCACCATGAATGTTCTGCTCTTAAAGAGATTTCCAAGATGACTCTGACTTGACAAAGACCTAAAAGACCTTGCTGAAATCCACCTCTGATATGTTGCCTCTATTGTTGATATAAACACTGATATGTTGCTTTGGTATGCTGCCTCTTTATCACTGATATGAGCCTCTATTGCTTCACCCTTAACCTGCATATCAAAACTATGTTGAAGAGAGGGGTCGACCTCTGCTTATATAGGATGGAGAGGAGAAGAGGAGATACTCGAAATAATAACTTGTTTGAATGAGTTAATCATAACTCAGCTTCATACTTAAGTTCTAACTTAGAACTAGACTTGATACTGGTTACAACTCAGCATTACACTTTAGTTCGAAAATAGAACTAGACTTGAGAGTGGTATGCTATAGTTCGAAAATAGAACTAGACTTGAGACTTTAGTTACAACTCAACATTACACTTTAGTTCGAAAATAGAACTAGACTTGAGACTTCAGTTACAACTCAACATTACACTTTAGTTCAAAAATAGAACTAGACTTAAGACTTCAATTACAACTCAAAATTACACTTTAGTTCAAAAATAGAACTAGACTTAAGACTTTAGTTACAACTCAACATTACACTTTAGTTCAAAAATAGAACTAGACTTAAGACTTCATTTAGAACTCAACATTACACTTTAGTTCAAAAATAGAACTAGACTTAAGACTTCAGTTATAACTCAACATTACACTTTAGTTATAACTCAACAGTTATAACCCTGGCTTCCTTTTCACTCGAGGTTCTTCAAGAGTTCTTTCTAACACTTCAGTAGATTCTGGGGACTCATTACTTGGCCCTTCACGAGGTTCCTTCCTTTGATCATCTGACTCTTCATTTTCAGAAGAGGGTGAAGCTGGTTGAACTGCTTTTGATTCCTGCTAAATCTCTTTGGATTTCTTAAATGCGGCTTCCTCATGGAAAGTCACATCTTTGCTTACCTCTATTTGCCTCTAACCTGATACATAAATCCTGTAAGCCTTGGAGTTCTCACTGTACCCCACAAAAACCCCTTTCTTGCCTGAGGGTTCCATCTTTGTCCTCTTTTCCTTAGGGACATGAATATACATAGGACACCCAAATATCCTTAGATGCCCTACTTCAGGTTTGATCTTTGAGAATACCTCTTCAGGAGTCTTGTCCTTCATGATATCATGTAGACACCTGTTCTGAATATACACGACAGTGGAGATAGCTTCTACCCATAAAGAATTTGGCAGATCCTGGTCAAACATCATTTCTTTCGCCGCCTCACAAATTGTTATGTTTTTCCTCTCAACAACTCCATTTTGTTGAGGGTTATATGGCATAGTCAATTGTCTCTTGATTCCTGCTGACTTGCAGAAATCCTCAAACCAAAGAGATTCAAACTCTCCTCCATTGTCTGTTCTAAGTATTCTGATGTGTTTCCCTATCTTCTTTTCAATAAAGGCTTTATACTCTTTGAATTTATCAAATGTGTCACTTTTAGCTTTAAGAAAATATATCCAACATTTTCTTGAGTAATCATCAATAAAAATGACATAATACAA
>JZKD02S2143674.1:693304-745652 GCA_000966675.3 Picea glauca
TACAACTCAACATTACACTTTAGTTCAAAAATAGAACTAGACTTAAGACTTCAGTTACAACTCAAATCTTTACAAGGCATTTCAAAATTCTCTTCATGGTGGATAATGTTACATGTGCCAACGCACTAGATCAATACATTTATATCATTTGCAATATTAAAAATATTGTTTATTTCTAGCTCATAGGAATTTTATATTCAACCTAACTTTTGCTAGATGCCTTGACTTTTTCTCATGGCTCACAAGGTTTGACTAGGCTCACATAAGTTGTATGTTCCCCCTAACTTTTAAACTAGTCTGTCTATGCTCACAGAGGTTGTACGTTCCCCCTGACTTTTGCACTAGACTATCTATGCTCACAGAGGTTGTGTGTTCCCCCTGAATTTTGCATTAGACTCACATAGCATCTCATTCATCCTGACTTTTGGTTTGAATCACAGAGGTTGTACGTTCCCCCTGGCTTTTGTCAATACCTCACAAGACTGGTTGATTCTCCAAATCTCCYTCGCTAGCCTCAGGGTGGCCCATATGGCCTCTCATTGGAGAATGATTGTTGATGCTGCCAAATTTAACAAATGCTAATCATTGTATATTTTAACTTTGTACAATATTTACTGCAAATAGATTTTCAGTAAAATAACATAAAATATACAATGACAAATACAAACATTACACAAATATTTTTCCCCTGGAAACCCAAACTGGGAAAACTAGCATATTCTATATTCATTCATAGTGATACATTGTTTACAATACAATATACATATAGGAGCCAACGACATCCAAAACCCTAACCCAATGACCTAGATTTGTCAACAACCCTAATTCCTTAACTAGAAATAGAAAATTGTCGGCAAAAACCATGTGCCAAAAAACCGTCCAACAATGGACACGAAAATCGAGGCAACATGAAAAAACGAGAAAAAAATGCGACACATTTCCCGAGGAAAAAAAAATCTCAGGGCGCTGCCTTCGAACCCCCACTTGGGGGGCTTTTTCCCCCCTATGTGCCCAAAGCAACGCAGACACTACTACTCGTGCAAATAATATAACACATACCTAACATTCTCCCACTTGTTGTTTTCTTTGCATACATGGGGTTACAAGGTTACATAGTTAACCATCTAGGGTAACAATGCCCATGGATCCTCTACACCAAGAGAACTTCTCAGTGCTCACAGATTTTGTTAATGAATCTGCAACATTTTTCAAAGTGTCCACCTTCATCAACAATACTTTCTTTTCTTCAACCATGTCTCTCACAAAGTGATGTTGAATATCAATATGCTTTGCCTTTGAATGATAAGTCGAGTTCTTTGCTATAAAAATTGCACTCTGACTGACACAATCTATCCTTACAGATTGTTGTACCAATCCAATACCTGAACACAATCTTTGTAACCATATTGCTTCCTTACTTGCATGAGTGGATGCCATGTATTAAGATTATGTAGTTGAAAGTGCCATTACATCTTGTCTTTTGCTCATCCAAGTTATTGCTCCTCCAAACAGGTTAAATACATACCCACTTGTAGATCTCCTACAATCCAGATCTCCAACCCAGTCTGCATCAACAAATCCATGTATATCCACCACTATATCCAATCCCAATCTTCCTTGGTAGAACAATCCATATCTAGCAGTGCCACGCAAATACCTAAAAACCATTTTTACTGTTGTCCAATGCTCCTTCCCTAGTTTTGACATATATCTACTCAAAAATCCCACTGCATGTGCAATGCCCGGTCTAGTACAAACCATTTCATACATCAAACTACCAACTGCACTCGCATATGGAACACGAGACATGTCCTCCTCCTCTTCATGTGTCTTAAGACATTGATCCGCAGATAACTTTACACCAACAGGAATAGGAACCTTGACTGGTTTACATTCCTGCATATTAAACCTCTACAATATTGTCTCGACATATTTTCTCTGATTTAACCAGAGTTTCTTCTTTTTCCAATATCTTTTAATTTCCATGCCCAAAATGAAATTTGAAGCACCGATATCCTTCATGTCAAATTTAGAGGACAACTAAGTTTTCACATCCTGGATAACCTCCTTGTTGTTTCCTATCAACAACATGTCATCCACATACAAGACCAAATAAATCAAATGATCACCAATTAATTTAAAATACACACAATGATCCTCTTTTCTTATTGTGAAACCAAGTCCCAACATATAAGTATCAAATTTTTGATACCACATCCTTGGTGATTGTTTTAAACCATACATGGACTTTTTTAGCTTGCATACTAGCTCATTCTTTCCCTTCACAGCATAACCTTCTGGTTGTTTCATATAGATTTCTTCTTCCAGATCCCCATGTAGGAATGTTGTCTTCACATCCATCTGTTCTACTTCAAAATCAAATGAAACAACAACATATAACAAAAATATTATAGAGGTTAACTTGGCAACAAGAGAAAAAATCTCACCAAAATCAATTCCCTCAACCTGGGAATAACCCTTTGTTACTAATCAAGCTTTGTATTTCTCCACTTTTCCTTATGAATTCAACTTCATTTTAAATACCCATTTTCTTCCAATGGGATTTCTTCCAGTCGGAAACTCCACTAGATCCCAAGCCTCATTCTTATCCAAGGCTGCCATTTCTTCATCCATGGCCTTTTTCCAGAAATTTCCATCCTCTGAATCCACTGCCGCCCTGACAGTTCTAGGATCATCATCAATAATAGACAAAGAAAAATTTGAACAAAAATTAGATGGGGTATACCTTTTCGGGAGCCTTATTTCTCAAACCGATCTCCTAAATACTGGAGTATGAGGATCTTCTTCTTCTGATTCATGTTCTTATGTTGTAACACACCCACTACCTATAATCAAAATTTTTCGTTCTTCCTCAAGGGACAGAACCCCCGAAGTCCGTGCAGGCTAGTTCTTCCCTGTTCACCTCCCTGTGATCGTGGGTTAGGACCACAGGTCAAACAAACCAGGCTCCTTTCATAACTCGCGACCTCACGAGTCGTGAGTCAAGACCCTCGAATTTTCTTCACAAATCACCGATACCCGAGATCGCGAAATGGGTATAGCTCCTTTCTTAATTAGCGCCCTCCCCACCTGTAACCGAAGGCTAGGCTTAAACGTCAATGCCTCTCGCAACCTCGCAATCTCGCCGGTTGAACCGTCGAGCTTTCACCCCCCTATTCTGTGAACCCCCGAGATGCGAGAATTCAACGGAGGGTCGACTCCTTTTTCCAGGCAACGTGTGTCCACCCGTCGACCACGTGGGTCCCACCTTATGGCTCTGCCACGCGTCCATACGAACCTCGGCACTCGACACTTCACGACTTCTGATGTCAAAAGTGGCTCCACTCAACCTTCGAACCCCCGAGTGCGCGATAGGCGATAAGGTTCCCGATCCAATGATCCTCCTACGACCCGGATCCAACGACTCTCCTTCCTTCCTCGCTCCTCGCGTCTTCGCGACTTGGAGTAATCAACGTTTGGGATTTCACCCTGCGAACTTCTGAGTTTGCGAGATCTCTCGATCTCTGCCACCTGTCCTCCTCAGATGGACGGTCCTGATCCCCTTGTGGCTTCGCCACTCGCGACTTAGAGCATCCAAAATTTGGGCTCTTACCTCGCGAACCTTCGAGGTAGCGAGATCCCTGGATCTCTGCCACCTATCCTCCTCGGATGGATGGCTCAGATCCTCTCGTGGCTTCGCCACTCGCGACTTGGAGCGTCCAACTTTTGGACTTCTACTTCGTGAACCCCCGAGGTAGCGAGATCCCTATTCACGAGGGCTTAACCCTCGTTTATCTCCCTATAGATCTAATGAATGTCGGGTGTCCTAGCTAAGATCTGATGGTTCAGATCGGTCCTGATGCCGCGCCCTTTCCCACTGCTCTTTGGACGTGGACAAACCAACGGTTCGGATGTTCTCATGGAGTTTGGGGTTCTACGATTCAGATTTCCTCGCTATTCACGAAGATATAGGAAAAAGGGTTAAGGCAATTTACACCCTCATTCATTCCTTCGATCTAACGGTCGTGAATGATCGCAGATTTCCCGACGGGATCTCATCCATTGATCAATACTTATCCTTACACTGCTACTTCGGGATTTCAAGAGAGTCATTCCGCTTCGCACAGGGTTGTTAAGACTTGCACATTCACGCCCCCTTTTTCCAGGTTCTTGGTAAACCTTTCTAAGGAGGGAATCTCCATGAAGAGGTCTATTCCGGGGCATTCCTGGATACAGATAAGGGAAACAAATTCCCGAGAACGGACTGGATACCTGACTTAGTTCAACCTGGGCATGATTAGATTCATTTTTATCGACGTAAGTCGTGCATGGCTTCCTCTATTACAAGCATATGTCCATTAATTATTATCAAAACATTCATAGACATTCTTACACTAAAATCGTTCACAATCTCACCGTGCTGTGAGTATGTATGTATATATATATATATATCAGTGTATGAATTTCAAGATGCAATACATAAAATACTTATCAGAAATAACACTAGAAGTGGGTGCAACTACTGAGAGGGGTGCTCGTTTCCACCCAACCATAGGCTCAGCGACTCCCAATGGATTTACCACTAGCCACCCCCGAGCTGAGACCACGATGCTATGAGAATGTGTCTCTTCGTCTGCCAGTGACCAGGAGCGAAGGTTGCAATCCTTCCTCTCTGCTATCACTCACTCTACATAAAATTGCCGGAGTTCCCCTCGCGTCTGCCCCCCCCCCCAAATCGTCTCTGCCATACGCCTTATCCTCTCGCGAGGTTGCGTGTGGCACGATTACCCTCGCGTCGATCAGGCCTGACGACTCTACAGATGGGCAGTTTACCATCCCATCCCTCATCAAGCCATCTGCCTACCAGCCTGCGAGGCATTGAATTTCAGGGCCAACGAGCCGCTTTTGGTTCTCTGGGCCAGTGGAGTCCAAATACGGTATTCAATTCTTGGTGGAAGTTCACGCCACCTTTTCAAGATCCTTCCACCGCCATCGTGGTCTCTTTTCTGCACATCCCCTCATCARCAGTCCTGCAATAAATTCAGAATGTTATTCACATTCATTGACCTCTTTCTGTAGGTCCATTTACATCACATGTTCATACTTATGAGTTTTCCATAGTCCTCGGCCAGTTTAGTTATATTTACAAACTGGGGGAAACATGGTGTTACATATGTAGAGTATGATTCATCATCCTTTAAATAAAAATCTATTTTCTCTGGCTCTTCCTTACTTGGTAGGACTTCTTGTTTAACAACATCCTTCATTTCTCTAAATAACACATCTCGGATATACACTGCCTTCTTAGTTTATGGGTTCCAAAGCTTATAACCTTTGAGACCATCTTTATATCCAATAAAGATACACTTTTCAACCTTCTTATCTAGCTTACTCTTGTTTTCCTGTGGAACATGAACATATGCATCACAACCAAATACCTTGAGATGTGTGAGAGAAGGTTTCTTACCAGTCCATACCTCTTGTGGATTATTGTTATCCAACGATGATGAGGGTGATATGTTGACCCGATAACATGCATTACTCACTGCCTCTGCCCAAAATTCTTTCCCTAACCCGACACCACTGAGCATGCACCTTGTTTTTTCCATCAGCATCTTGTTCATCCTTTCTGCAACTCCATTCTGCTGAGGTGTATATGGAGTATTATTCTGCCACGCTATACCTCACTTCTTATAGAATTCTTCAAATTCATTCTCGCAGAACTCTCTGCTATTATCTGTCCTCAACACCTTAATTATTTTCTTTGTTTGATTCTCAACAAGAGCCTTAAAGTCTTTAAACCGGTCAAAGACTTCAGATTTCTTCCTGAGGAAATATATCCAAGTATTCCTCGAGAATTTATCTATAAATGAGACACAATACACAGATTTTCCCAATGATGGGACCGATACAGATCCAAAAACATCAATGTGAACTAGTTGTAAATTTCCTTCTGCCCTCGATGCACCAGAGGGGAATCTTACCCGATTTTTATTCCCATATACACAATGTTCACAGAAATAAAAATCCAGAGAGAATTTATACATACCTTCAACCATACCTTTACCGTGTAGTAGTCGAAGACCCTTCTCTCCAATATGTCCTAGTCTTTGATGCCACAACATAACTTTTTCTCCAAAGACTATAGGATTTATTTCTTCTTCAACTCCAATATCAACAACAATGGAACTATTACACCCATCACTAATAATGCTTCCTTGTAGATTATACAGAGTTCCAAACTAAACTCCCTTCAACAACACCATTTATCATCGAAAAATCCTACAGGTTTCCTTTTCAAATATTGTTTTTACCCCTGCATTTTCCATTTTGCTTAAAAAAAACAAATTTCTAGCCAAACCTGGGATGTGCAAAACACCAGGAAGTGTTCTAATCCTTCCATATATCAGCCTCAACTTGAATTTTCCTTGTCCTATGATTCTGGTTCTCGAATCATCACCTAGGAAAACATTACCTCCATCATATACTTCATATTCACAGAACCACTCCCTGTGGGGAGTCATATGAAAGGATGCACCTGAGTCAATCAACCATGCCTCATGATCTGCATGTGTTCTTGAAGAATCCAAGTACACATGCCTTCCTTGTTCCTTGGAGGTCTTTTCTTCTATAGAAGGAGATTCTTCAGATCCCTTCTTTTTCTCAACTTTGGATCTACATATTTTTTCTTGTAGTGCCCTTCTTTTCCACATCTCCAACATACCTTTACAAACTTTCAGGGAGATTTAGATCTACCCTTATACTTAGATATCCCACTTGGGAACTTAGATCTATTTCTTTCCTGGGAGCGTCCTCTTGCAAATAATGCGTATGTGCTCTATCCTTCCATATTCTTCCGTCTCATCTCCTCCAACAACAAGGATGAGACCACTTCATCAAACTTCAAGGAATTTGTATTACTACCTATGGACACGACCAAACTATCCCACGAGTCTGGTAAAGAACATAGTAAACTGATACCCTTATCTTCATTTGAAATTTTAATCTCAACAGATACTAACTAACTTACTATAGTATTGAAGGCATTCAAATTCTCTGCCAGCGAGTCTCCATCTCTCATCCTCAGGTTATGCAACTTATTTCCCAGGAATGTAGTTTATTTACTAGGGACTTAGACTAATACAACTTCCCCAAATTATCCCATAAATCCTTGGTTGTAGCTCCCTCTGACACATTCAATAGTATTGAATTTGAGAGACACAATCAGATTGTTCTCTTCGTCTTCCGATCCAACTTTTTACAGTGATCTGTTGAAGTTCCTGTAGGTGCAGTACCTAGATCTACCGTGATCCACTGATCTTTGTCCACCAATAGATATTCCATATTGAGCTTCCATAGCTCAAAATTTTTCCCGTTAAACTTCTCAATCTCCATTTTCGAATTGCTCGCCATTTATTTTCACCTAAAAAATCAATACCACAGATCTCCCACTGTAACAAGGCTTACCACAATCCTGAGCCAAACCCTTGACCACAAAGGCGTCCCCCTGAAGCCAAAAAATATCTGATACCAAATGTAGATTTTAACCTTGTACAATATTTACTACAAACAAATTTTCAGTAAAAGAACAAAAAATATACAATGGAAAATACAAACATTACACATAGATTTTTCCCCTGGAAACCCAAACCAGGAAAACCAACATAGTCTATATTCATTCATAGTGATACATTGTTTACAATACAATATACATATAGGAGCCAACGACATCCAAAAACCTAACCCAATGAACTGGATTAGTAAAAAACCCTTATTTCTTAACCAGAAATAGAAAACCATCGACAAAAACCATGTGCCGAAAAACTGCGCAACAATGGACATGAAAATCGAGGCAACACAAAAAACGAGGCAAAAATGTGACATGTTTCTCGAGGAAAAAAATCTCGGGGGAACTGCCCCGGAACCCCCGTGGAAGGGGATTTCATGCCCCATGCCCAACGCAACATAAACACTACTACTCATGCAAAGAATATAACACATACCCAACAATCATGTTACTGATTGGAATGTGATTTAGGTGGAGCAAGAAGGTGCTTTTCAAGTGCATTTGGTACACATTCTGGACTAGAAAATCAAGCAACTACAGAATCGATTCATCGAGCTTGTAAAGGTCCAATGAACTTGGTACGGTCCTGAGGATGAAACTTGGGAGCACGAAGATGCAATGCGGGTAGAGTACTCGCATCTTTTTGAAGATTTTGAAAATCTTGTTGTAATATGTAAATAAGATGCACCGAGGACAATGCATAAATAAGGGGAGGGGATTGTAATACCCCAAGGCCGAGCCCCTTCTGAATTGTAATTATGTTTATAGGTTGATGAGCCAAGTGATTATAAACTAGAAGACATATGTGATGATTAGGCCAGAGAGCCTATTTTTGTATATGTAAATACTCATATCATTAATATAAATAGATCATTGCATGTAGACCAACCACGAAGAAAAAGTTGTGGGGGACTAAGCTCCACTAGGTAGGGAAAGGGAAGGGACTAATAGGCTAGGGAAAAGGGCTAAGCTAGAGGGCTTATCTCTAAGGAAATAATATTATATTATTATTTCCTAAAGACTAAGGTTTTGGAAATAACTGGAATTATCCTAAGTTCATGTGGGAAGGGGAACAAATGATAAGTGGAGCTCATGCAACTTCATGAAGGCAGGTGTCCAATTTGGGACATGCAGTTTTATGTGGGAAATCTATTCGATGTGGGGGTTGGCTGATGAATCATGGCCATTCTACCCATGCACTCACAGACTCACGCACTGAGTCATTCTTCCCATTGTTGAACCTCCTCCATCGTCGACCTTTGTAACTGGCACACACATGTACTTGCTTAAACCCGAGCTCTGTTGCTGCCATCATCTATGCCATACACGATCTCTATTGTTGCCATCACCCATACCCGTTTGACTTAGGATATAGACAAAAGAAGCAGGTTGTTAGGCATGTGGGTTTGAAGAGGAGGGTTGCCAGGCTCGTGGACAGAAGGAACAAGTTTTCAAGCCTGTGAACAACTCTCTCCAGGTGTGAGAGGTTGTTGGGGAAGTGATTTTCCCAGAGGGAGCCTCAGGATAGTTGTAGTGCTCTAAGAATTTGATGAAGGAGAATCTTCATCAAAGCGCAAGTGGAAGACAACTCAACACCCTAGCACACATTTTGAAGTGATTTTTAAATATTAAATATGACATGTCATGAAATATCTTGAAAAGATTGTAATTAAAGAACGTCTTAAATGTTAGGAGTTGAACCATCACATGAGATTGATGGGGATTGTATTCTCCTTTAATGTAGTAGATTGCAGTACATATTCAAATCATTTTCTCTTATCTGTATGTCTCGAACATTTATTGTAATAAATTCTTAGTAGTTGAAAGCTTTTAATTTGATAGGATAACACTAAGGTAGTCAGAGGGAAAAGATCTATGAGCTCGTTTTGTATAAATAAATGAAATGTATGCCCAAATGAAGCCGCTGAAGAGTATTGTAGCTAAGATTATTGTTGCTGAAATCTATTTGAAACTAAGAGTTGTTGAGCCACAGTAGAGCATTGTATGAGTCCATGTACATATCATTTGAATGAATATAATAGAGAAGTGTTGATCCAAATTTTTGTTTTTTTTGTTACTATGTCTATCTGGATGAATGAATGGTAGGCTTTCTGTTAATTGCAATTCTCGGTTATTACTTGTTCTTATGTTATGAATGCATTTACATGGTTGAATGTATGAATATGTGAGATATTAGATAAGTTTCAATTTTTTCTCTTCTACGAGCCTGTGCATGGAGCACATAGTGTCTGCAAGGTGGGCATTGACAGAGTCTATTTTGACTTAGAAACTCAGAAGAGATAACATGAAAATTTTGTTTGCAAGAAGTGCATAAGTGTCCGCAAGGTGTGCGTGGACAAAGTCTGTTTTGATTCGAAAAGTTCATGAGGGATAGCTTGAAAGTGTGCATAGGCGTAAACACACTCAGAGTCATATTGTTCAGGAGTAACAATTGAGCCATATAAGGACTGTTGCAAGGAGTGCACAGTCGCCCATCAAGAGTTAAGTTGAAGAAGTCATGTTGCAAGGTGTGTGCAAGGTCGATATTTGGCTAAGTATCGAAGAAGTCATTCTGAGAAGTTCAGGGTATCGAGGAGGAACAAGTTCAGGAAAGATAACTTGGAGATTTGTTTGCAAGGAGTGCATAGTGTCCGCAAGGTGTGCGCTGATAGAGTCTATTTTGACTAAGAAGCTCAGAAGAGATAATGCGAATTTTTTTGCAAGGAGTGCATAAGTTTCCATAAGGAGTGTGTCAAGAGAGTCTTTTTGACTTAGAAGCTCAGGAGGAGTAACTTAAGAGTATTTGCAGAAGAGTGTAAGAACTATTGTAAGGAGTGCATAGTCATCACAAAGAAGCCAAGTCTTGGAAGAAGACCTGTTGCAAGGTGTGAACTGAGTCAAAATTCGACTAAGTGTCAAATAAATGCTCTAAGGAGTTAGAGGTTTCGATGAAGAACAAGCTCAGAAGAGGTAGCGGTAAGAGTTCTTCAATATGAAGGATCCATTGAAGATTCCCCAAATTAACGAGCAAGATTCGTTCAGGAGGAAGCGGGATCGGTCGAGATTGTCAGATCTGGGAGATTTGCATGGAGAATAGTCGTGGAGTTTTTCGGCACTTCATGGTTTAGATATTTTGAAGTGTTGAAGAGCGGGGATCGCCGAAGTCCTCAAGCCATGAAGTAATCCCAACCGTTGGTTGCAGCGAGGATACATGGCAGTGGATTAGAGAGTTTGGGAGATAGAATTTCAAAGAAATTGCATGGAGAAAGTGTAATATTCGCAAAGTCGCGAAGGACGAGTTAGATCTGGACCGTCGGATCCAGGAGGACATGTAGTAGAGATCCGTGTGTTTCGATAGAAAGATATTTCGAAAGAAAATGAGGGCGGAGGTCGCAAACCCCCGAAGCCCGAAGTTATGAAGAGGGCTAACTCGAGGTTATAGCCCGCAATCATATGATAAGAAGAGCCTAGCAAGCAGGGCTAGCGCCCACAAGTTAAAGTTACTAGAGGTGCTAGAAAATGATTGTGCGGGTAATTCAAAACTGTGAGGTAACAATCGAGGTCCTGTGTAAGTTGTTCCAGGGTCTGCTAGAGGCCCGAAGAGCTAATTAGGCTCAGGTATTTTGAAGATCCTTGACCAGGAGGTCATGCAACCCCTAGGAGGGGAGGGGGGTTTCATCAAGTGGTATGAGAGCCTCAAATTGTGCTTAGTGTGTGAAGAAAAGGTTAGCACAATGCCGCCTATAAGACGTGCAGATCTACCTATAGAAAATCAAGTTGTGGAAAGTGAGATGAGATAAATTCGTGCAAGGTTGGATGTTATGGAGACAACACAAAGGAGAGCACCTGATGCTAGAGACATCAGTGATGTAGAGAGAGAAGAAGTGGAAGTTGAAGAAGATGCAGGAGAAGATGTTGCAGAAGAATGCTTGTTGAAAGCGGTTGTCAAATTGGGAGCTAGAGAAAAAATATACATCCCGATGTATGAAGGCAATTTATATGCTAAAGAATTGTTGGATTGGAGAAGATCAATGGACAAGTACTTCAACTATGAAGACGTCGATGAGGAGAATAAGGTGAAACATATTGTCACCATATTAAAAGGACATGCAACACTGTGGTGGGATGAATTGTAGGATGACATAAGATGCAAAGGAAAGAAAAAGATCGAGAATTGGGACATAATGGTAGCCAAGCTGAAGGATAAATTCATACCCAAGGATTATCAAATAAATATGTTCAGGAAATTGCAGAACCTGAGACAGAAGGGAATGGCAGTGAAAGAGTATAGAGAGGAGTTCTATAAGCTAAACATCAAGGCTAGACAGAGAGAAAAAGATGATGAAAAGGTTGCTAGGTATATAAATGGCCTGAGATATGAAATTCAGGATGAAATCAGTGTGATGACAGTAAGGAAAGTGGAGGATGCTTATCATATTTCACTGAAGGCAGAGGAGAAGTTGGCCAGAAAACAGATCCAACAAAGCAGAGGAAGAAGTCTAAACAGAGGCAAGGGAATTGTCCATGACAATGCATAGAAGCCCAAGGTTGAGATTGGAAAATCACATAATCACTCAGAAAGAGGAGGAAGTTCCCGAGGGAGACGATATGGTGGAAGAAATGATTTTCCTCGAGGAAGAGGAAGAGGAAAAGGAGGAGAAGTGAAGTGTTATGCCCGTGGAAAGACAAAACACATGTCCTGGGAATGCCTCGAGATAAAGAAAGAAGGAGGAGGTGAATCTCACATTTCGGAGGCGCATAAGAGGAACGTTGAAGCAGAAGGTGCAGAAGATGGGAAATATCTGATGATGAAGAAGGCTCTCTTGAAGCCAGAGCTAGAGGTTGAAAAACCAGTGCAGAGGAACAACTTGTTCAGGACTGCTTGCAAGACTAAATATAGAGTATGAAAGGTGGTAATTGACAGTGGGAGCACTGATAACTTAGTATCCACAGAGATAGTGAAGAAATTGGAGCTAAAGAAAACTACACATTCAAGCCCATATAGAGTCTCATGGTTGCAGAAAGGACACCAGGTAATGGTAATTAAACAATGCCTAGTTGAATTTAGGATAGGGGAATATAGAGATGAGATTTTGTGTGATGTGATTCCCATGGATGTATGCCATGTTTTTTTTGGGAGACCATGGAAGTTTGATAGAAATGTCATTCATGTAGGGAGAAAAAATACTTATACTTTGGAGAAGAATGGTAGGGCACACATGTTACTTCCAATTGAGGAAAATAAAGTAAAGGAAGAAGCCATCACAAGTATACTTATCATGAGTGGGAAGGAACTATTGAGTGAAGTCAAGAAGGAACATGAGATGCAATTTGTTGTGGTGAGGAAACCCAGAGTTTTCCTTACAAGTACTTCTATGGATGATCTACCTGAAGAATTTCAAGAGTTGTTATATAATTTTGCTAACATAGTAGTGGATGAGTTACCTATCTCATTGCCACACATCAAGAGTATTAGCCATCACGTTGATCTAATACCAGGATAAATTCTACTAAACAAAGAAGCTTATAGATTGACACCTCAAGAGAATGAGGAGGTAAAGAGACAAGTCCAGGATTTGATGGACAAGGTTTTGGTCAGAGAAAGCTTGAGTCCATGTGCAATACCAACTGTGTTAAGTCCGAAAAAGGATGGAGGATGGAGAATGTGTACAGAATCAAGGTCCATAAACAAGATCACCATTAGGTACATATTTCCTTTGCCAAGGATGGATGACTTAATGGATTGTTCCAGTGGAGAAAATTATTTTTCAAAGATAGATCAGAAGAGTGGATATCATTAGATAAGAATGAGAGAAGGTGATGGGTGGAATACAATCTTCAAAACAAATGAAGGGTTGTATGAGTGGCTTGTTATGCCATTTGGCTTGAAAAACACCCCAAGTACTTTTATGAGGTTGATGAATGAGTTATTGAAAGATTTCATTGGTAAGTTTGTGATTGTATATCTGGATGATGTATTAGTCTTCAGTAAAATTGAAGAAGAGCAATTGAGACATTTAACATTAATGATGAGGAGATTGTAGCGGGAGAAGCTGTTGATAAATCTGAAGAAGTCATCTTTTATGAGAACATAACTCATTTACTTGGGCTTTGTGATCTCTTCAAATGAATTGAAGATGGATCCAGAGAAGTTGGGAGAAATCAAAGAATAACCATCGCCGATGAGCATATTTGAGGTGAGAAGCTTCCATGGATTAGCAAGTTTCTACCGGAAGTTCATTAGAAATTTCAGTGGAACTTGTACACAAATGATGGATACAGTGAAGACGAGGCACAAGTATTTTAAGTGGACAAAAGAAGCTGAGAAAAGTTTCAAGATATTAAAGGAGAAGATAACAGAACAATCGATTTTGGTCTTGCCAGATTTCGGGAAGACATTTCGATTAAGATGTGATGCTAGTGGAGTTGCAATTGGAGCAATCTTAATCCAAGATAATAAGCCTGTTGCATATTTCAGTGAGAAGTTGAATGACACTAAGAGAAATTAATCCACATATGATAAATAATTTTATACAATAATTCAAGCCTTGAAGAAATGGAGTCACTACCTTGTTCCAAAAGAATTTGTTTTGTATAGCGATAATCAGGCTTTACAATTCATAACCAGAGAGGAGAAGTTAAATCAAAGACATGCTAAGTGGATAGAGTTTATGCAAAATTTCACTTTTGTCATTAAACATATTTTTGGTAATGCTAACAACGTTGTTGATGCATTGAGCATGAGATGTCTGATTCTATAGGAATTTCAGGTGAAAACCTTATGGTTTGAAGACCTTAAGGAGATGTGTTGTGTGATCCAGATTTTAAAGAGACATATGAAGCATGTGAAAATCCCGTGCTCATAGATAAAAACCATTGGATAGAGTATCTAATTCAAGATGGATTATTGTTTAAAGGTTTCCAGTTGTGCATACCAAAATGCTCAATGAGAGAAAATATGTTGAAGGAAAAACATAGTGGAGGTCTAGCAAGACATTTTGTCCATGACAAGACATTTGCACAGTTGAACAGTTCATACTATTGGGCAGGTATAAGGGCAAAAGTGAAGAAATTTGTGGACAAATGTAAGATTTTGCTAGTATGCAAAAGGAAAGAAACAAAACATTGGATTGTATCAACCATTTCCTATTCCAGATAGGCCTTGGGATGCAATAAGCATGGATTTCATGTTGGGATTGCCAAGGACACAAAGATGAAGTGATTCCATATTTGTGGTAGTTGATATATTTTCAAACATGACACACTTTATCCCATGCCAGAAAACTAATGATGCAACACACATTGCAAATTTGTTTTTCAAGGAAGTTGTGAGACTTCATGGGTTGCCTAAGAGTATTGTCTCAGATAGGGACACCAAATTTATTGGTCATTTCTGGAGAACATTGTCGAAGAAACCGAGGACAAAACTGTGTTTTAGTTCAATATATCAACCTCAAATGGATGGACAGACTAAGGTGGTAAATAGAAGTTTAGGAAATTTGATGAGGAGTCTGGTCATTGAACATCATAGCTAGTGGGATCAAATTCTCTCACAAGTAGAGTTTGCATATAATGACTCACCAAATAGAAGTACAAGAAAGAGCCCATTTCATATAGTATATGGGATGAAGCCAAGATGAGTATCAGAGTTGAGAGATTTGGAGTAGAATGAATTCAGAAGCGCTGGAGTAGAAGACTTCGTTGCAGAAATGCAGAAGCTTCATAATCAGATCAAAGAGTAGTTGCAGAAGAGTAGCAGTGAATACAAACACAAATTTGATCAACATAGGATAGGAATTCAATTTGAAGTAGGAGATCAAGTTCTAGCACATATCAGGGAGGAAAGCTTCCCAAGAGGAACATATAACAAGCTAAAGTTGAAGAAGATAGGACCATTCAAGATCCTAAGGAAATTTGATGTCAATGCTTATGAGATAGAGCTGCCAGAAGATGTGGGTATATCACCCATATTCAACATTTCAGACATGTATCCTTACAGGGAATATGACACCAGAGAGTCATAAGATCAGAAAGAGATCCAGTGGGAGAATCAGATGCCTGTAGTAGAAAATCCATGGATAGAGAAGATCGTAGATCATAGAATTGGTAAGAAGACTAGGAGAGAGACTTATTTTGAGTATTTGGTAAAGTGGAAAGGACACCCAATAGAAGATGTCAGTTGGGTACATGAAGAAGATATTCAGAAGCATGGAAATTCAGTGCAAGAGCTCATGGATAGGAGTCCATGAATTTTTTTCCATAGGAGTATGATGCAGGAGCATCGTCATCAAAGCGCAAGTGAAAGACAACTCAGTGCCCTAGCACACATTTTGAAGTGATTTTTGAATATTAAAGATGGCATGTTATGAAATTTCTTGAAAAGATTGTAATTAAAAAACGTCTTAAATGTTTAGGAGCTAAACCATCGCATGAGATTGATGGGCACTGTATTTTCCTTTAATGTAGTAGATTGCAATATATATTCAAAGCATTTTCTCTTATCTGTCTGTCTCGAACATTTATTGTAATAAATCCTTAGTAGTTGAAAGATTTTAATTTGATAGGATAACACTAAGGTAGTCGGAGGGAAAAGTTCTATGAGATCGTTTTGTATAAATAAATGAAATGTATGCCCAAATAAGGCTGTTGAAGAGTATTGTAGCTAATATTATTGTTGTTGAAAGCTATTTGAAGCTGAGAGTTGTTGAGCCATAGTAGAGAATTGTATGAGTCCATGTAGATATCATTTGAATGAATATAACAGAGAAGTGTTGATCCAAATGTTTGTTGTTGTTGTTACTATGTCTATCTGGATGAATGAATGGTAGGTTTTCTGTTAATTGCAATTCTCTGTTATTACTTGTTCTTATGTTATGAATGCATTTACATGGTTGGATGTATGAATATGTGAGATATTAGATAAGTTTCAATTAATTCTCTTCTACGAGACTGTGCAAGGAGTGCATAGTGTCCACAAGGTGTGCGTTGAAAGAGTCTATTTTGACTCAAAATCTCAGAAGAGATAACGTGACACTTTTGTTTGCAAGGAGTGCATAAGTGTCTGGAAGGTGTGCGTGGACATAGTCTGTTTTGACTCAGAAAGTTCAGGAGGGATAGCTTGAAAGTGTGCGTAGGCAGAAACACACTCAGAGTTATATTATTCAGGAGGAATAATTGAGCCATATAAGGAATGTTGCAAGGAGTGCACAGTTGCCCATCAAGAGTTAAGTTGAAGAAGGCCTGTTGCAAGGTGTGCTTAGGGTCGATATTTGGCTAAGTATCGAAGAATTCATTCTGAGAAGTTCAGGGTGTCGAGGAGGAACAAGTTCAGGAAAGATAACTTGGAGCTTTGTCCGCAAGGAGTGCATAGTGTCCGCAAGGTGTGAGTTGACATAGTCTATTTTGACTCAGAATCTCAGAAGAGATAACGTGGAACTTTTTTTTGCAAGGAGTGCATAAGTGTCCGCAAGGAGTGCGTCGACAAAGTCTTTTTGACTCATAAGCTCAGGAGGAGTAACTTAAGAGTATTTGTAGAAGAGTGTAAGAACTGTTGCAAGGAGTGCACAGTCGTCACAAAGAAGCTAAGTCGTGGAAGAATACTTGTTGCAAGGTGTGCATTGAGTCAAAATTCGACTAAGTGTCGAAGAAGCACTCTGAGGATTTAGAGGTTTCGATGAAGAACAAGCTCAGAAGAGGTAGCGATGAGAATTCTTCAATAGGGAGGAGCCCTTGAAAATTCCCCAAGTTATCAAGCAAGATCCATTCAGGCGGAAGCGGGATCGTTCCAGAATGTTAGAACTGGGAGAGCTTCATGGAGGATATCATGGAGTCTTTCAGCACTTTGTGGTTTAGAGATTTTGAAGTGTTGAAAAGCGGGGATTATTGAAGTCCTCAAGCCGTGAAGTAAAACCAGTCATTGGTTGCAGTGAGGATACGTGGCAACGGATTAGAGAGTTCGTGAGATAGAGTTTCAGAGAAATTACGTGGAGCAAGTGCAATCTTCACGAAGTCGCGAAGGCCGAATTAGATCTAGACTGTCAGATCCAGTAGGACACGCGACAGAGATCCATGTGTTTCGACAGAAAGAAATTTTGGAAGAAAACGAGGGTGGAGGTCGCAAAACCACCAAAGCCCAAAGTTACGAATAGGGTTGGCCCGAGGTTATAGCCCGCGGTCATATGAGAATAAGAGTCTAGAAAGAGGGGCTAGCACCCACCAGTTAAAGTTACCAGAGGCACCAGAAAACGACTGTGTGGGTAATTCAAACCTACGAGGTAACAATTGGGGGCATGTGTAAGTTTTTCCAGGGTCTGCTAGAGGCCCAAAGAGCTAATTCAACTAAGGTATTTTGAAGATGCTTGACCAGGAGGTCGTGCAACCCCTAGGAGGGGAGGGGGTTGCATCAGACTTCCTATTCGGCCTGTTGTTGAAGCTCTGGAAGGGGAGTGAGACAACCAAAGGACTGTTGAGCATAGAAGGGGCACACGCCCTGGGGTGGGACATGTATGTGGGGAATGAAGGACTATAAGCTGTGGACGTGAGCGGTTCCTGGGGAAAAAATCCTTCCTGGAGACTTTGTAACCTCAGCCTAACCTAGGATTTCCTTTTCCCTGGGTGGAGTTTAGTCCTAGGTCAGGGGTGACCCACTGCTGAGAGCTTGGAGCAGCGGGGTCTAAGGCTAAGAGGTTCATGGAAGGTCTGCACGCAGTTGGTGGCTTTCATAAAAAGATAATTATCATTTCTATGTTAATTTTCATGCTGTGTATCTTGTACATGTCTTGATATTTATAATATTTCCTGTGTAAGTTGTATGTAGAAGATTGTTGTGATTTCCGCATTAATTTGTGTATTAGTAGAATATATGTATTATGTTCCGCAAAGAGCTCTGTGTGCCATAACCCAACAGGTCTATGCCTAGGTATGGATAGTTTTGACTAGTAGAACTTGAATAGAGCAGAGTTGTAGTCGCATGCCCGGGCTTGGGTGGCTGGGGGTGTGTTACAAAGAGGTATGGCCAAGAAAAATACATTATATTATTGTTGTATATGGATGACATGTTAATCATAGGACATGATAAGAATATGATTAACATGTCGAAGAAGGATTTGGGAAGCCAATTTGCAATGAAATGTGTGGGTCCAACACAACAAATACTAGGTATGAAGATCATACGTGTGAAAAAATGTGAAAAAATTGTGGCTGTCACAAGAAAAATATATTGAGAAGGTGCTTGATAGGTTCAATGTGAAGAATGCCAAGCTAGTTGGTACACCTCTTGCATCCCACTTCAAAATGAGTGTTAGTTTGTACCCTTGTGATGATAAGGAGAAAGAGGAAATGAGTAAAATTCCTTATGCTTCAGTAGTTGGCATCTTTATGTATGCCCTGGTATGTACTGAACTAGATATTTCACATTCAATGGGAGCAGTGAGTAGGTTCCTTACAAATCTTAGCAAACAACATTGGCAAGTGGTAAAGTGGATTTTGGGGTATCTCAAGGGTACTAGTCATTATTGTTTATGTTTTGTTAATAATAATGTTGTGCTTGAAAGTTATATAGATGTAGACATGGCTAGAGGTGTGGACACTAGAAAGTCCATCATTGGTTATTTATATTTCTTTGCAGGTGCAATATTGTCTTTGGTGTCTAGGCTGCATAAAGTAGTAGCTCTCTCCACAACAAAGGCAAAATACATAGCTACAACAGAAGTTTGCAAAGAGATGTTGTGGATGCAATGATTCCTACAAGAGTTGGGAATAAAACAAGACAAATATGTGTTGTATTGTGACAGTGAGAGTGCCATCCACTTAGAAAAAAAACCCAATATATCATTCAAAGACCAAACACATTGACATTAGGTACATTGGATTATGTAAGTATTGAAGGGAATTTTAACTTTGAAAAGATCCATACATATGAAAACCCTCCTTATATGCTTACCAATATTATGCCAAGAGACAAGCAAGCACTATGTCGAAACTTGAAAGGCCATAACTTGGTAACTTGATGAGTAGGATTGGACAAAGATTAACAGAAAAGAGCTCATCTACAACCACAATTTATTATCCAAAAGCCTTCATTTAACTTCAAGTGGGAGAATGTTAACAATGAAGCAAAAGGAAGCTTCCAGAAACCCCTTGAAATAATTACCACGGCCAGTGAAGTCAAAGAGTAGTGCTCACCCCGGGATGTATGTAACTCAAACATTTATAGATTGAATTGTATTTTGGAGTTTTCTGACATCAAAGGCTCGAGACTCTCATAATTAAAACTATACATACATGTAAATTATTTGATGTTTGTGGGTTGTGTAGTCGAGCAATGAGCAATTGAATGTAATTAGTTTTGTTTTGGCTATTTAGCAATTGAATGTAATTAGTTTTGTTCTTGCTATTTCTTGTGTGTGTTTGTGCTTCTCTATTTTAATTCCCCATTCCTTTGTTTCCGTGTCCGATTGCTCCAAATTTTTAACTGCTACTCTGTCTACTCATAAATTGTGTTCTCCTTTTCTCTTTGTTTGCTAAAATCGTGGTGTGAGTGGGAAAGTAAATCCACTCTAGATTTATGTGTATTGTAAGTTATGTTTTGTTGTGCCATATTAATCTGAAGAAATTGTTGAAATTAAAACAATGTGTGTTGGGTGATCTCTCAATTTCACTTAACMATCCGGAATTTTAGAATCTCGTCATTCTATGAAGTAGAGACAACAACAATCATAAAAAAAAAAAGTAGTAAAAAAAAATGTTAGCCTTTAGGGCATTGCAAATTTCCCCAAGGAGGTTATGGACTCATGGCAAGGCCTTTCCACTTCACTAGAAGTGGGGTAAATCTCATGATTCCTCCATCTATCTAAGGTCCTCAGGAATAGTGGAATACACTCTGTACTAATTAGTCCTCAGGAATAGTGGAATACACTCTGTACTAATTAGTCCTCAGGAATAGTGGAATACACTCTGTACTAATTAGGGAATCTATTTAGATACTAGGTATCAAGAAATGCAAAGAAGACACTCCAAGTATTGCCTCTGGAACTGAGAGAGAGAGTTGACTTCTTTCCATAAAGAAATCAAGTAAGATCATTAAGAAATGTGTGATCCTAAGGTTTTCCGACAAGGTTTAAGGGATTAAAAGGAGAATTATAAATAAAGTTTGATAAAGTAAAAATTATTGGAGGTCATAGGTTCAAATCTAGAGGGATAGGATATGCGTATCTCCTTCATAGACTTTAACAGTCAAATCAGTTTGATAAAATCAAAATCCTTAAAGATCATAGGTTAAATCTAGAAGAGTAGAGTATGTATACTTCCTCCATAAACTTTAACAGTCAAATAAAAAACCATTATCCCACAAATAAGAGATCTCATACACCAATTTGATTGCTCAACCCAAGCATTCTTCATTACTAATTTGCATGCTGACTAATTCTTCCACAACTCACTCAATCTTCAAGTTCCTAGTCATGGCAATGTTCACTTCGACTGTAACTCTTGGGTGTATCCCGCCTCTAAATACAATAGAGGCCCGTGTCTTTTTCTCTAATCGGATAAACATGTGATTCATATCATATATCAGATTGGGATAGTGTTTTGATTAGAAAACGAATTCATGAGCTACTAACTGCGTTATACTGTAATAATCTGCAGAGCTATTTCCCTGCGAATAGTTCTCCTGAGCGTATAAAATTGAGGAATAGGAACTGGTAAATTTAAGTGGCGAATATGATGGAATGACAGAATCTTGTTGGAAACAGGTCAATGAATTTTCTCATGCCGTCACATGCAGATGTATATGGGCATGCATGCATTCTATTTATGAATTGTTTGTGTAACTATGTGATCTATATGTGATCTATTTATGATCAGTCTGTGTAACTGAGTGATATTGATCAGTCTGTGTAACTGAGTGATAGATGTTCTATATACCAGCATACCCATAGAGGTAGAGTACAATGCCAGTGCAAGTGAGTACATCCTGTGAGGATGGTTGTATGCCTATGAAGGCTATTGTAATTCTTCCTTGAATAACAGAAGACCAATAATCATTACCGTAATTTTTTTCTCAAATGTATATTTGATCTTATTTGGTTTATACTCTGCTCTGTTATATCTACTCTGTTTTTCTTCGGCTGCCCAACAAATCTGAGAGGAAGGAGTGGGATAGAGTGTATGACTAACATTTCTAGTACTACAATGATCTGGGAGAACCAGACATGAGTGTGCACCTCAGCCGGCCAGCGCTGGGAGGGTCTCAACACTTTCCATATCCCCGGACGGGCAGAACGGGCCGTCCTCCTATAAAAACAGGTGAGCTTACTTGTAATCGATTTATGGAACAGCGCAATCCCCGTTTCACATTTGGGTGATGAAACATGGCAGGGCGTAAAATAGCTAATTTTGTGCCCAGAGTTTATCAGAACCCGTTACCGAAAGCAGGCTGCCATTCCACGAGAGCCTCGACATCTACGTCCCACGGGATGAACGTTTCGGGAATCTGAAATTGTCTGATTTTTTGGCGTATTCCATCATGTCAGTCGTCCAATTCTTGATACAGCAGCTCAAATCTCTCTTCGATTCAACCCTTAATGAATTCGACTCTAAACTCTACTCCGATGGGATAAAGCTACCGGACAACCCGATTCTGGAAGCTGCCAAGAATCTCATTCCTCTTGAGCTCATAAGGAGTTCCTCACAAGAGACGGCGAAAAATTGCTCTAAGTTTCCCCTTCCTCAAGTTATTGCCAGTAAATACTTCTCTTCTGAACTCATTCCTCGATGCTCTTATTCGGCACTAGATTTCCACCAGACTCTGAATTACTGAACTTGGCGGAAATGGGCGTGGAGGAAAGACGAAGAGTTCGCGTGCCAGTCCGATCCGGTTATCCTACAAAAAAGACGTGGCACAATCCCACGAGCTAATGGTCGTCGATTAGATCTGGACGGCGGCCACAACTCCACTGGTTAAAATCATAAAATAATAAAATTTCCAGTAAAAAATATAAAGTGGAGGGTGAAGGGGAAGAGGAAGAGGCAACTGTCTTTATTATATATAATAACAATGTCAAATTCTTTCGCTGGTTTCCTCCAAAAGTTGGAGCGCCACTTCCATTAGAAACACTTTCAACAATATTCACTGTCTAATGGAGAAGATCATACTGGGCAAGTATGTGAAACACGCCATGGTAGGCAAAGGAACATATGGCAAGGTTTACAAATGCACAGTTAAGGAATCAGGCCAGACTTTCGCTCTCAAGAAAACCCGTTCTGAGTACCCTTATGAAGAAGGAATACCCTCCACTACTCTCAGAGAAATCGACCTCTTGAGGATGCTTCCTCCCCACGATCACATTATCAGGTAACAATCAATTTTTCTGTAATTTGGGTGGCCCCAGTGATTATATATTTACAAATCTTATGAGCTTCTTCTTATTATTGTTTTTATGATCTTCAGGCTGCTTGGTGTAGAAGAGGGTGTGGACAAGGATCTAAAGCCAGTTCTGTTTCTTGTGTATGAATATATGGAGTGCGATCTCCACCAATACATATCCTCCGATCAATTTAGCAGTGCCATTAACCGGCCCTTGATAATCAAGGTTCAATTGCCCTTAATTCTGCATGAAATTAATTCCATTTTATCAGAATCTATTTACTCATTGATAATTAATGTTGGGTAACAATGATGCTCATGCTGATATATATATTTATTTGGGTTTAATTTTTTTGGGATCAGAAGCTTATGTTTCAGCTGCTCAGTGGGCTCGCTCACTGCCACAGCAATGGAGTCCTGCACAGGTCAGTTTATATTGGTCAGGTTAGAGAAACCCCACATGAAAATTCTTTGGTTTATCCTGCTGTATTTGAACGTTTAATGCTGCAGGGACCTGAAGCCATCAAATCTGTTGCTGAACGTTAACACTGGTTTGTTGAAGATTGCTGATTTCGGGCTAGGAAGAGGCTACTTCGATCCTGGGAGGCTCTACACCGTAGCTGTAAACACCTGACTGTCTCATTGTTGAAAGATGCTACTATGCCATCATTCATAGCTTTTCAGGATCAAATCCTCAATCAGACACAAATTTCAAGTTTTTGCAACCTTGAAGAATCTGTAGTTCAAATTAGTTACTCTATTGAGATAGCTCTTACATCTATTTAGATGGCTCTTCAAGGCAAACATAGCAATCAGTTTATCATCTCATCATTTTTCGATATTATTATAGTTATTGCACAGAAAGGCACTGTACAGTTAGTTTTACTGGTTCAGTACTGTCATTACAAATAACATAAATTTTAAAAAATTATCATGGTTGAATGATGTGATTACAAGGAACAAATCATCTGGTCAAGAACATTTTGAATGGTTGAATAATGTGATTACAATGGTTACCAGTAATATAAGTTTTATAAAAGTATCATGGGTTATTTTGAATAGTTGAATGATGTGATTACAAGTGTATCATGGATTATTTTGAAGGAGTAAGTTAACTAGGGAGTAATCTTTTTTTTTCAGGTAAAAAAATGGGCTTGAATCCGGCTAGATTTTCAAGAGTAGTTTAAGTTAGGTATGGATCAAAGTTCTATGCATTTCAGAACCTTATCCTAGGGGTTTTGTCTCATTTTAAACCAACCCAAATGCTCAGAACATCAATCAGACTTCTAGATCGACAAGAAATTCTTCCCAGAGAAGAAAGATTGCTCCCTAGTTAGTCCACTCCTTATTTTGAATGGTTAACCTATTTCATGGGTTATTTTGAATGATTGAGTGATGTGATTACACAAACAAATCATTAGGTCAAGTCACATAAATTAAGTGAATTACTCATAAGTTATTTTGAGTGGTTGAGTAATGTGATTACAAGCAACAAATCATCAAGTCAAGTCCCTGAACTAATTAATTACTTAGGTAGATATTAATCTGACTGGATTTAATTAGTTTTTATTAATTTTATTTTATGTACATTTATTCTATTAATATGATAAATATGAAACATCTATGGCCTGTTTGCTATATAAATACATCAAAATGATTATATTATATTGCTTTGGTGTAATCCAGGTGGTGACTACATGGTATAGAGCTCCTGAATTGTTGCTGGGAGACGAACTATACTCTTCTTCGATTGACATATGGGCTGTCGGTTGCATTTTTGGTGATTATCGATAACCCATCTATAAATTCAATTTGATGTCTTTCTGCAGCGCCTCATTAAATTAATGTGACATTAAATTTCTGTCAAATATTGCTCGCAGCCGAGATGTATAGGAGGCGTCCTCTCTTCAAAACTTCCCATGCCGTGGAACAGATTCATGCAATATTTCAGTGAGATGCGTGGCTCAGTTTTTTGCAGTTAGTTATTACAATAGATTTATCTTTACTTTTAAATTTATTAATTGCATAGATTCATTTTAGTAAGGGATGTAAAAAAAATTAAAATATATTTTTTAATCTTTTCTTTTACCAAATTAAATTGTAATTCTTTTTCCTGACACACACAGTGTTGAACTTAACTAAATAGCTGACAAAACAACCTATTTTTCAGTAGTTCCTGTGGATTTATGGTTTTAAGGTTTTAACTCAATTACGAATCACTTTTTGGGCATGGTGGAACCATGAGTGTTGTAAAGCACTTAGCTTCTGCGAGCTCATAAATCAGCATATAGTTTTTTCCCTTTTAACTTTGATGTAAAAACTAGCATTTCATGTTATGTCATTCTTGCTTCAGACTGTTTGGAACTCCGAATGAAAATGTATGGCCAGGGGTCACGCGATTACAGTATTGGTGTGAATTTCCTCAATGGAAACCTGCCAGTTTGGCTGGGAAAGTGCCAACTATGGATCCACAGGCTCTAAATTTGTTGTCTGTAAGTGTTTTTTAGTCACATTAGTTTAACTCAAGTTTTTTCTTTGAATGTAATTAACAAGATTCTGATTTTTATTGTATATTCATGCAGCAAATGCTACAATATAATCCTGACAACAGAATATTGGCAAAGAGAGCAATGTGCCATCCTTACTTTTCTGAATTTCATAGTCAGCAAAGATAGACAGCTCCAGCAATTGGATATGTTTGTCAAACTATTAAATACTTTACTCCAGAGATATATCTGGAAGGGCAACCTGAAACATGAAATATAAAAGATTCATATTGGTTTTAAGGTCTCTAGTAATTTTGAGATATTTGTATGGAGGTCATTTGGGAAGTTTGATGCTTGTTTCATCTAGAAGATCGAAATTATTTATCTCTTTTGCAGAAAAAAATAAACATTGTTAAGAGAAGAACAAATTCTCACCAGCTTCATAGTGAAACTGGTTGTTGGTCAATTCCTAAAAAGCGATGGGATGAAAGAGTGTGTCACCTTTGTGACACTAAGAATGTTGAAGATGGAAAACACTTTCTCTTAGATTGTCTATATCCATATTAGATCCCATTTTCAAAATACTTATCACACTACCAACCTTCCTAACCTCTTAACTCAACAAAAGTATGGTGATCTTGGAAAGCTTCTCTTAATGCTTTTCGAAACAAAATTCTAAAGAATCACAAGTAATCACTTACCCTCTTAAGGTGGGATAGACCAATTCGATTTTAGTAGATGTTAATCATTATCAATATAATATTTATTTATTTTAAAAATATTTAAAATTAAAATTTTTAGTTCATATTTAATTATTATTTAAATTTTTATAATATTTATAAATAATAATTAATTTTTTATAATATTTATAAATAATAACTGTTTTTTTTATAATATTTATAATAATAAATATATATATAAATAAATAACGAAATATTTTATTAATATGAATATTAATTAATTTAATTTATTAGATTTATATTTATTTATTAAACTTTTTTAATAAAGGGAAATCGATATTTCAACATCAAATACTTTTAATAAAGGGAAATCAATACTTCAACATCAAATATTTTTATAATAGACATACATTTTACCAGAGCTATCTTAAATACAAATATATGAAGCACTTAAAGAGATCAATTTTTTTTATGTGTGTAATATGTAATTATGAGTGTAATTTTTTTTTTAATTAAATTAACTTTATTTTTGTTTTTATTTTTATTAATTATTTATTTTATTTAATTGAATAAACCTTAATTTTTTTTTTCTTAATATAAAATTATCTAACCTAGTGGCCATTCTACTCATACTCCTCATCCTCATGAGTTTTATTTTTTATATTTTTATTTATTATCGTTGTGTTTATCAATATATGTAGTTGAATTGTTCATTTAATTGAATTATCCTTTCTTTTATAGATTATGTGGTGGTTTAAACATTTTATGTTTTTGATAATTTTTAATAAGAAAAAGTAGAACTTTTAAGCTAAGCCATAAATTGTTGGTTGGATATCTATTTATCATATATTTCTATTTTTTTTTTAAAGAATCATGCATTTATTAGATAAGAATATCTTTGACATTATAACTACTTGGTATTGGATTTTTTTTTACATAGTTTTTTAGTTTTGATTTTACATTTTTTATTTAAAAAATAACTGTAATTTAAAGTAATATTTCTTGTACTTAGTGATATTTTATAATTTTGATTTTACATTTTTTATTTAAAAAAAAATTGTAATGTAAAGTAATATTTCTTGTACTTAGTGATTTTTTGGTCAACTATTGGAACATAAAGAATTGGATATGAAATTACTATAAAGTAAGAATAAAAATCATATTTATTCAAGTTTTTTTTTTTTTTTAATATATTTTTAATTTAAAAATATTGTAATTAATAAATTTTTGTAACCATTAGAATAAGAAGCATTATTGTATGTGTAAGGCCAAAATCTAGAGCATAAATATGTATATTGTAGATGGTTTTGGATTAGAGATACTTATACATAAGCTTTATGAATGTAATGGAGGTTGGAGAACTTGACAAGTTATTTAATAAATAGTTATTATTACAAGTTATTTAATAAATAGTTATTATTATGATATATTTATTTTTATTTTCAATTTTCAATTGAATTGTAAATTATGGTGGTTATATATTTAATATTAAAATTAAATTTGTTTATAATAATTATATATATAAAAGATTGTAAAGGATGTTACTCACACATTTTTAGTATTTAAGTATAATAAATATAGATATTTTTTGTTTATATAATTTGTAAAAAATATATATTAATTGATATTTATTTATTAGACAAAAATCAAAATTAAAATAATTTAAGTTTAATATATTTATAAAAAAAAAAAAAATAACAATATTTTTTTTTAAGTAAAAAAGAGAGAAGTTCCTGCTATATTAATTGGCAAAAATACAATTGTTCATGGATTATCATTCGTTCTGCCGCTTGAGAGGAAACCGAAATGGTGTCAGCTCTTCTTCAAAATAGACTAGCTAGCTTGAGTCCTGTTCGTAGGAAACCAAGGCTGATGGAGTGACATTGTTTTAACTATGACTATTGCCTTATATAGATTAACTAGAATCATACACAAAGCTGTAAAATTGACACTGCAAATTCCAGCAAGACCATGACAGTTACCCATTGGCATATGAGGTGGCATCCACATCCTGAGCGTGTTCCTTAGCTGGAATGACGAAAAACTGCAAGCAAGTTGGGCATCTCCATCCTGGTGGCTCATTGGAGAAGGCATCAAAGAGCATGTCCAAACGTTGGCCCCTGAGGGTGCCACGGTGGACATGGTCCACCATCTGGCTCCGCAGATCAAAAAACAAATCAACGAGGTCCAGGTGGAGGAGAGGTGGCATGAAGACACACCATTGATTTTACATGGAGGAAATGGGAGGTGGCATGAAGACTGTGCCACCCTCCCTTGTCGTTTCGCCCGGATGCAATTCCACTGGCTCGCTTGAAGCTGCTTCTCCAGGCCGCTTCAGGTCTGCTTCCCTACTAGCTCCATGATTTCGTTTTCTTTCACCCAAGGTGGCTCCAGTTGTTGGGTCTATCGTTTGAGAGGCCGTTTCTTCTAGTATCTCCTCCACAATGAAGCAAGTGGAGAAATCTTCTTGTGTCAACTCCTTCTCACTGTCATGATGTTTCTTGGTGACAGGCATGGAGGCTATCGCTCGAAAGTCACTTGGTGGATCACAATTATCCGATACCGTGAAGAGGAGATGCTCCGGAGGGTCCTGAATTGGCTCCTCCGGGATGAATTCTTCAACGTATGCCATTGGGGGCTCGAGGATAGCTTCTGCAGCTGGCGACCTGGGAGGCGTTTTGAGCTCGAGCCTTTTGTGAAGAATTTGGGTCCGAGCAATGGAGAGTGCTCTTTCCATTCTTTGCATTTGTCTCCGTCGGGTAGCAAAGATGTACCAAGCTGAACCACGACGTGGCTTCCCTCGCTCACGGGGCATGAAGGTGAATGAACAGGTAAATGCCGTGCAGTGGGCGTGAGGGTCACTACCTGAGGCTTGTAATTGCAGAGCTGGTGCAGAATAAGCCGTAAATGGAGGAAGACATGGCTCGGGCGCGTTAAGAGCAAGAGGGTCGACGGGACATTCAACGACATTAGTTCCTTCGCATAGGTGAGCTACATAACTGGACTACTCATGCAAGGGACAAGTCCTCTATGGGCGGTAGCTGGAGCCAGCTCCCATCCTTAATGCTAAGGGGATGGGAGTCGATTGACCTCATTTATGACCAAGACTAGCTCCACTCCATGTGTCTTCAATGGTCTACATGGCACCCCATCTGAGAGAAAAATAACAATATTATTACATATATTTTACTACAATATTATTATATATTTTAAAAATAACAATTTTATATATTTTAAAAATAACAATTTTGTATGATGTCTATTATTTAAAAAAAATCTCATAATTTAATTAATTTAAAATGACACAAGATATTCTTTGTCACTAGATGATGAATATTTCATTTTATTGGAACACATCTTTGTGTAATGTTTTGATTGTAAATATGTTCATTTTATATTGGTTAATGGGAGCCTTTGTTTCATTACATAGTATATGTTGTTTTATTTTTTTTTAATTTGTTTTTTTATACCATTTATTTAATTTTTTTCCTAAATATTTTTATCGCGTGGAAAATCCTTTAATATATAATCATGTTCATATCAAAGTCTTTTCTAACTCCAGATCTCTATAGTTTGTGTCTTTCACGGCTTCTTGAAATTCAAAACCATGGACGGATTTTTATGACAAAAGTGGGAATTTACACTACTTTGGTTCGAAAATATACATATCTTTTTTCTAATTATAGTGGTTGACTTTGAAGTTGATTGGAATTTTATTCCAAACAATGTAGTTCAATCCTTTGATTGCAGTGTCAAAGGAAGCTGGCTAATCTCTCAATTGGAGTTCCTTAAATGTATGAGTGGAATAGAGAATCATATATATATATATATATATATATATATATAGTTGTTGATGTAGTGAAATTGGTTAAGTTTTGATGAAGTATATTTTGATAAATGACAAAATTAAATTTGATTATTCAATTTAATTTAATTGAATAAAAAGGAAGTTTTGCAATGTTGTATGAGTTTTCGAAATATGGGAATGTTGGGAACGTGAATACAAGTGTTTGGAATTATTAATTTTTTTTTTTCAAATTTATAGGAAACTTGAATTTGGGAGCGGCAATAATATATATTAAAAAAATATAAAAAATATTTTAGATTACAATGATACTTTAGATTACAATGTATAGAGATATTGATACATTTTAAATCTTATTTCAATAAAATTGAAGTTGAATGGAGGACAATGTTTCTCCTATTGCAACAACTACAATATTAAAATTACTAATGTAATTTGTGCTAATAATTATATGAATATATTTAACACAATAATGAAACTTTAATATCCATAAATATTCCATTAGAAAATAGGAAACAAAATTGAAAATACATATATACAATTTTAACATCTTTTTAAAATTAAACATTATATATACAAACTTTAAACATCTTTGTAAATTTGAAGCATTATTTTTTTTATTGAAAAAAACAAAATAGTACTACTCTTCTAATATTAAAATACAATAAAAGTCAATGATATGGTTGGTTGATATCAACTACAGAGTGGAGAAAATGCTTGTCGTGATAGGGTATTGATTTATTCCACTTTCATGTTTAGTTTGGGCTTGAAGGAAAACATAAATGTATTAAAAAAAATTCATATCCACAACTACAAAGTGAGTATTATTAAGTTTTTTTACTTTACTAATTTTTGAAATAATATTTACCTATAGTTTAGTCTTAGTTTTATAGTGATATTTTGAATAAATATAATGAAAATATTTGTAAGAAATTATGTATTTGTAATAAAGGAATACATATGTTTACATTTAATTTAATATAATTCTAATTTAAAGCTCTTATTTTAGGACACTGGTTCCCAAGCTCCCATTTCTTTGATGTTGAAGCTCCCCAAAAGCTCCCAAGTTCCCAAAAGAGTTCCCAACCAATTGAGGACATTCCCAACTAGTTCCCAAGCTCAGGGAACTTCGAGATCTTGAAAACTAGATGTTGGAAATGAGTGCAACTATGAAGTTTTGTAATGAAAATTAATAATCAAATTAAGTTTATTATAAATGTGATAAGGTTTTAAATTTTAATATTGTAAAGTTTGGATGGTGTTTGTTTTAAAAAGGTGATTGTTAATTCTTAATAATGCTTCAAAATAGAATAGAAATATCATATAAAAAGAAATTGGATGAAAATAAGAATGACATGGATAAGAAGATGAATGAAAATAGTGGGCATATAGAAAATAAGATAAATGAAAATATGTATGAAATAGAAAAGAAAATGAAAAAATCCATAGAAGTCATGTTTTTAAAGGGGATCCCTAAAAGGGATATGGAAATCTTGGAAATAAGGAGAACAATGGTGTTGAGACTCAATTACATATGGAGAATATTTTATCACAATTGGAGAGCACCAATACCGAATTTCAGAATTATTCATCACTTCAAGATCCACATCATCAAGGCTTCAAGTCAACACTTCAACACTAAGGAACTACTTTATTCCAAAGATCGATATGAGGAAGTTTGATGGTAAAGATCCTATAACATGGATATTCCAGATGGAGCAATAGTTTGATTTACACCAAGTTCCAAGCTTACAAAAGGTACCTATTGCATCCTTATATTTAAAAAATGATCATTTTGTTTGGTATCAATGGCTTTGTGAAAGGAAAAAGAACTATATTATCTCTTGGTCCATTTTTACAGATGAAATGATATCACATTATGGGGATATTAAGAGAAATACATTCTTTAGTCAATTGATAAATCTTTGGAAAAAAGACCCAGTTACATAACACACTCAACAATTCCAAAAGCTCGATCTTAGGGTAAAGAACATTCACGAGGATAATTTGTTAAATCTCTTTATGGGCACTTTAAAGGAAAACATTCAACATGAAGTGCATGATGCAAGAATTTTTGAGGGTCATAAATTTTGACTCAGTTATTCATTTGGGATGAAACTTTACAGGGAGTTGTGTCTCGAAGAGTTCATTGACGTGTCAATATGATCCTTCGAATTGAACATCATTTCAACACATTTTTGGGGCCAAATTCCTTCATATAAGGCCTCAAATTGGGGTTTTAGTGTTTTTTCGGTATTTTTTTAAATTAGTAATTATTAGTTATCTCTTAGTTTATGCATCTAATTAAAAAAAGAGTTGAAAAATAGTGTCACTCTAGTTAAGTTTTAGTTATTGGTTAGTTTTAGAGTCATGCGAGAAATTTCTAAAATTATTTGTTTTTCTAAAATTAGTTGTTTTCAAAAATCTCATATAGTAGTTATAAGGGGTTGAATTTCCATTATAATAGTTAGGATGGAGAAGTAATAAAAGAGATTTATTTTCCATTCTTGTGTGTTTCTATGTTTTTTTTGATATCATGAATGAATCAAGGTTTATTGGCTACATCATCTAGCATCAGAGAAGGAAGATGGTTGGGAGATGAAAAGGAAGAGAAAGTCTTGTTCAAATGCATAGAGATATGCAAAACCTCCAAAGGCAAGTAGAAGATATTACAAACGTTTTGGCTAGTCAGAGAATAATACAAAGAGAAGTGTATGATGAGGAGACAGACCAAGGAGAGGTAGATCAACATATAGAACACGAAGAAGAACAATTAGAGTGTATGGATTTTGAAGAAAGGATGCTCAGGGCCCTATAAGGGAGAAATGATGGGATTAAAATCGAAGTTTCAGAATATGTGGGGAGTCTTAAACTAGAGGATTTCATAGATTGGTTGAATGCCATGGAAATTTTTTTTGAATGGAAACCTATGACAAAAAAAAAGAAGGTAAAATTTGTATGCACCAAGTTAAAGGGTCATGCCATGATCTGGTGGGATCATGTGCAGAAAGACAAAACAAAAAAATGAAAAGACTAAATTAGGACCTGGCATAAGATGGAAAAAAAATTACGAGATTTTTTTTTCCTTTAGACCATGCCCAGACCTTTTTTCATCGATTTCAGAACTTGAAGCAAAACCTATTGTTATAATCCATGGAAAAGTAGGGAATGTTACCAGGTGTCCATCACAAAAGCAATCAAAGCATAGAGGTCACATACACATATGTAAATACATACACAAAGTCGTGAGAGCCTAAAAAAAACACTATTATATATGTGTCAATACATCACAAAGAGAGAGACTTCCCTTGATACATGATCATCTATTTATACATACATGTTCAATTGCTAGGAAATTTTAACCACTTAACTATCTGGGGTGATCGACTTAACATATACTTTGATAGACCTTTAATTCTGACTTTGAAAGTCCACCGACTAATTCTTAGTCGATTGTCGGGTCTATTCAACAGAGTCGATTATCCCTTACAACATCTCCCTCCACCTCATTTCCTTTCTCGTCCCGAGCAATATGGGGTTTGTTTATTACATTTGGTAGAAAAAGATAGAAAAATAGAGAGAGAGAGAGAGAGAGAGAGAGAGAGAGAGAGAGAGAGAGAATTCTTTGGTGTTGGATTTGGTAATGTCTGAGAAGTTACGTAGGCTTGTCTGACTGTCCTTCTGGAAGTGGTCATTTGTCATTGATCGAATCGATTGTTCCTTCTACTCTACTTTATAGATTAGCTACAAAGGTTGTCTGAAGGATATTAGGTGTTGTTTGTTGTAGGTGTTGAGTAAAGTCATGCCATGCATTAATTAAATGTTGCGCTTCTATACCCATTGTCTTCATTTGTCCTAGAAGGTTCAATTTTTCTATTATTTATGCCTGGTGCACTGCGGTTGACTCTAGGTTGATTGTTGTTCTGTCTGTTGAATATTTTATATGACTTGATCGAGGTGAAGGAATGTTTTGTTGGTATCTATATGTGATTTGTGGCATTCCCTATGTCATTCTTGTTCTTGTTGTGATAGTCGTGTTTCCAATACTCTTTCTTTGGATTGTAGTTTTTTGAGAGTGTCTTTTATCTTTATGTTGGTAGTAAAATTTCTAGTTTTTTTTGTGTTCTCGATCGAAGATTTTTGTTCTCTGAGTTTGTTGTATGTAGCTGCAAATTTGGAGGGTCAATTACTTACCAACGAATTTAAATTTGTTGCATGCTTGGTGGTTTCTTCCAAGTTTTGTTTGATCTCTTTGAATTTGGTGTATTCTGAAGTCATGATGGTGGTTGTGTGTTCATGAGCTTTTTTAATATGATTGAATGCATGGTTGTGTTGTTGTTGCATGTCCTATTTTTCCTATCGTAGATGATCGACTTGTTTTTGACTTGTTGCATTAGTTTTTACCAAAATTTCAACCAAGCATTTGAATTCGACCATGGGGTTTTCCTTTTCTACCAACTGCTCAATCCCCAAGTGTTTCTTGACTTCTTCTTTGCATTCTTGTAACATTTGTTTTTGCTCATCCTTTATCTTTGACAATCTGTTTCCACCTTGATAACTTTCTTCCATCTCTTTGATGACTCCTTCGATATAAATCCATATAAGTTGAACAAGTGTTGATTAGATATTGTCGTCGGGTCAAATGTGGTTTCCACAGCTGATCCTGATGGGTTGGATGATTGGGTTGTTTTGAGGATGATCCTTGATGACTTCTTCTTATCCTTCTTTGAGGATTTTGTTGAGTTCCCTTCTTTATCCTTACCTTGTGTTTTTTTTTGTTGGTGCGAATATTTTTGTCTTTGTTCGACATTTCTGAATCGATTTCGATTGTACTTACAAAATCAGGAGGAAGAATGGCTCCACTCGCATGCTCAGTGTGCTCAACACTCTGTTGTGGAGTAGAAACTAACAATGAAGTGAATTTGTAGGTGTCCTCAATATTTATAGGTGGGAGCGACATGTTTGTATTAAATGTTTCCAACTATTCCATGGATTCACGTGCCTCAGTCATAATTGTTGATGGGTTGGTTGAATCATGCGAGGGGATGTCTATGTCAGTGCTGAGTTGGCATGCATGTGAGTCACGACATGTGTTAATTGTGGTGGTTTCTAATTCATGGTCGTACATGTCACGTTGGTTTGTAGTTATTGTAGTGGTTGCACAACGGTCTTGTGTGTCGTTTCAATCATTAATGTCTCTAAATTGTCCGTCGATCCCTTCTTGTTGTTGTTTAATTATGTTATCATCTCTTGAGTCAGATTTTTCATAGTTAGTTTTTTCATGTTCCAGAATGACTGGGTCCCCTCTGTTAATCCACGACTGATACATGAGAAACCCACATGTTGATTTTGTTCCGCCATTTTTTGTGTTGTCGGTTTTTCTTGGTCGATAATATTGGTAATTTCTCCACTGATCTGTTGAGTTTTTGTACTCCCCCTTACTTATGTGATGCATTCTCTCTCTTGATCCTCGCTCACTTGATTCAAATTTTCTACTCTCTCTTTATAGAGATATTCCTTGTTCGATCGCTTGTCGTCTAATAAGTAATTGTCATAAATCTAGGGATGGAGTTGTATGTCACTCCTATTTTTGTCTTCCTTCTTATAATTTTTTATGGCTCGACTAGGGACTTAATTCTCTCTCCATTCTTCTCTTTGCTAGTTTTTCCCCAAAATTTTTGTTGCTTGGGACTTATTTAATACTTGAGTTTTTTGTAACAGTTTTTCATACATGAATTCTTACAACTGAATTTATTTTATTAGTGTAAAAGAATTTTTAATTAATAAGAAAGTTATTAATTTACATTTTTTTACTTCGACCAGACCGTTACATATAATCTTTTAGTTCTGGTCGGTCCCTGTTGGCATCATTTTAATGAGGATTTTTCCAACATGGCTCATTATTGTTATGTGAACTGTATTTATTTAGATGGGCTCCATTAATTAATTTTTTAAATGGATGGCCCAACAAATTTCATAATTGTACAACTCCTGTCGACCAGATGTCTTCTATAATGTATGGTCCTAGCCATGTTGTTTCTAATTTTCTCAGTTTTCCTTTAACTCAATTATCATATAACAAGACCAAATCTCCATTATTCATTTCCTTTTTCTTTAAATGTCGATCATATCAAGACTTTTGTTGTTTCTTCTGAACTTCTTGATGATGTATTGCTATCAACCTTCCTTCTTCAAGTTTGTTAAACTGGTAGAGTCTATAATTCAAACTTCTTCCTTGGTCAAACTTGGAAACAAATTCCACCCTATCTGAGTTGGCCCAAAAGTGGAGTGGAATCAAAACTTCTTTTCCATAGACTAGTTTAAAAGGGGTTTATCCAGTCGATCTCTTATATCTAGAACTATATTCCCATAGAACTGCAGGAAATTTATCATCCCACTCATTCTTGTCGATTCCACATATTTTGGTAAGTCCTTTGTGTAATGTTTTATTGAATGATTCAACAAAACCATTTCCTTGAGGATGGTATGCAGTTGTTTCTCTATGGTCGATAAGAAATTTCTTGGGAAGGACTTGGATCATCTCATTTACAAAGGGCATCCCTTGATCATTGATTAGTGTCGCTGGACATCCAAATCTTGTTATTATATTCTCATAGATGAATTTTGCTGCAACTTCCTTATTACATGACTCGATTGGATCTGCTTCTACCCACTTGGTTACATACTCAACAACAATAATAATGTACTTTTCACTTATTGTTTTTTCTTTTTGGGGAAAAGGTCTAAAAACGTCGATGGCCCAAATTTCAAATGGTAAACTAGAGTTTATCGACTGGAATGGTATTTCATTTTTCCATAGAGTTTGACCCATTCTTTGGAAGTTGTCACATCTTTTCACTTGTTCCCAACAATATTTGTAAAGGGTCGACCACCAAATACCCACCTAGAGTATCTATCAAGATATTGGGTCGGAATGGAAGTGACCTCCAGCCGGTCCTGTATGTGCTTCATCGATTATGCTATCTCGTTCATTCTCTAAGGTGCATCTCCTCAAGACGTCGTCAGGACACAATTTATATAGATATCCATTCATTATAGTGAATTCTACTACTTTTAGAGCTAGGACCTTCTTTTTATTGACGCAACCGCACTCCTCGGAGCACGACCACTCTCATAGGATCTTCTTTCTCCACGGCCCCTAAGAACTCAAATGTTCTTCTATTTCCCTATCGGGAAATATACACCCACATATTTTCTCCTCCTGCGCGATCCCCTTTCCTTGATTTATCAGAGGATTGGAACTCGTGGCTTCGCAAGTTCTCTGTTGGTCACTGGGTTCTCAAATCCCCGAGACCTGATGGCCAGTCAACGTTGACCTTTTCCCGCACCTATCGGGACTTCTGCTCTATCGCGATTTCGCAACTCACGATGTCATGCACTTTGAATTACCGACTCCCGATGCCCGATGCGATATGCCACCTATCCTCCACTAACCCTGACTGTGGCCCACACAATTCCTCCGTCGGGATATTGCGTTTCGCGATTCCAACATGCAAGAGTTTCTTACCTTCGAAAACTCCAATTCTCTGATCCCCAACTCTTCGGGATCTCCTGACACGCGTCCCTACTGATGGACGGTTCTGAGCTTATCGGGATATCGCGGATCGCGATGTCGCAATAATCGTTGCACAAATTTGGAGCTTCGGCTTGCAATCCTCGATATGCGATGTCATGTGTAGATCTGACAGTCCCTATGACTCGGGATCGACGACTCTGCCCTTCCTGAGCTTCGAACCTCTTTCACACTTACACTGTAACCTCCTCGCACCTCCATGAGATCCAATGACCCATGGAACTTCGTGAAATATCCTCCAAAGATTTCGTCCGTCCGTCCTCCCCTTGATGATTCTGCGAAATGATGGAATGTCTCTCTACGAGACTCGTTCCCCTTTTCGCCAACCTGTGATGCTTTCTTCAGACTTTCAATAGCAGCTTCCTTGCACTTACTCTTCAGTGAATTCAAAGGCCTATTCCTCCTGAGCTTCTCCACAACTTCAGTCTTCAGAAAGAACCTTGCATGCACTCCTTGTGGCAAATCTTCAACAACGTTTAAGTGTTGAAGGCACTCGACTCTGCGCACGCCTACAACAACAGTCTTTCAATACTTCACTCAGGTTCGCAATCTTAAGGCTTTTACCTAGCCTGCGCACTCCTTGCATGACACTGTGCCTAACCACACCTTTGAGGAAAATGAGAACAAAATCTATCTGTAATTGAACCCTTCCGTCAACGCACTCCTTGCGGACAATTCAACTGCACTCCTTGCAAGAATCCTCTAGTTCAAGTAGAGAAACAATTGAAACTCATTCGCTCACCCTCTCAGACTTCAATTCAACCATGAAATCACATACACAACATATAAAAGCAAACATATAACTGGAAGCAGATATTCATGAGCATAACATCAATACACAGAGAAAACAACACAAACCCTGGATTTGAATAAAAAATTTCTTCTATTAATTCAAATGTCTGTACATGGGTGTTCTTCATACAGTTCTCTGCATGCTCTTCTGCTCTTCCTGAATTGATAATGCTGCTTAATGTTACAATGATACAATGAGGGTGTCTATATCCATTTTCCCTCTCGGACTCTAAGCTATCAAATCTAGAATTAAATTCCTATCTAACTGCATTAACTATATTAAATGTCGGTTATCTACCTAAGGATGAGAGCTAAAATACTCAAGTTCCATTACAATATACAAGTGCGCTGTCTCTTAAATGACTCATTTAAGATTTGCGCAACAATCCCAAAGCATTTTCAAAATTTGCAGCTGGCTTATCTAGCTGTCTCCCGCTCCCGTGCTGGCTCACTTGATGTGTCGATGATACTCCTGCATCATACTCCTCGGCTTGAAAACTTTCATGGGCTCTTGTCCATGAGATCCTGCATGGTATGTCCATGCTTCTGAATCTTCGCTTCTATCTCCCAGCTAGCATCTTCAACTGGATGATTCTTCCACTTGACCAGATACTCGAAGTATTCCTTTTTTCGGGTCTTCTTACCCACTCTCTTGTCCAGTATGCACTCCATCTGCGGCTTTTCTGCAGCTGGTAATTGTTTCGTCCACTGGATCACTGGTTTCTCAGCTCCAACCTCTATTTCTCCAGCCCTATATGGGTATAAATCCGTGACATTAAATATCGAAGATATTCTGATGCCATCCGGCAACTCGATCTCATAAGCATTCTCTCCGAATTTCTTCAGGACTCTGCATGGCCCAATTTTCTTAATTTTCAACTTATTGTATGTTCCCCTTGGGAACCTTTCCTTCCTCAAATGTGCCAGAACCAGATCACCAAATTCAAACTAAAGTTGTCTTTGATGCTGATCTTCTCTGCGCTTATACTCCTGATTCGATTTCCACAGTCGCTCCTTCACCCTGCTGTGAAGTTCCTTCATCGCCTCAGCGAATTCCTCTGCACTAGCGCTGCTAGTAGCAGTCTGTTCTGAATCCCTTAATTCAGAAACTCCTCTTGGTTGCATTCCATATACAACCTGAAATGGAATTTTCCCTATACTTCGATTCACTGAATCGTTGTATGCGAACTCTGCCTGTGGTAATATGCTATCCCAACTGGTATGGTGCTCTGTCACCAAGCTCCTTAGCAAGTCTCCCAGACTTCTGTTGACCACTTTCGTTTGTCCATCCGTCTGAGGATGATAAGCAGAACTAAACACAAAGTTAGTTCCAAGTTTCTTCCATAAGTTCCTCCAAAAATTCCCTATGAATTTAGTGTCTCTGTCCGAAACAATACTTTTCGGCAATCCATGAAGTCGAATGATCTCCCTGAAAAATAGATTTGCGATGTGCGTCGCATCGCTGGTCTTCTGGCATGGAATGAAGTGTGCCATATTTGAAAACCTGTCCACCACCACAAAGATTGAATCAACACCTCTTTGTGTCCTCGACAAACCCAATATGAAATCCATGCTTATCGCCTCCCATGGCCTTTCTGGTATGGGCAATGGCTGATAAAGACCTGCATTCTGTTTCTTCCCCTTCAAATGCTGGAAAATTCTACATCTGTCAACAAATATTTTGACATCTTCTCGTATTCCCGGCCAAAAGTATGATTCATTCAGATTCATGAATGTTTTATCATGGCCAAAATGTCCTGCCAATCCTCCACTGTGCTTCTCCTTCAGCAATTTCTCCCTCATGGAGCATTTCAGAATACACAGTTTCTTTCCTCTGAACAACAATCCTTCCTAAATCATATAATCTATCCAAGGGCTCCGATCTCTGAGAACTAGATTCTCAGCTGTTTCATATGCCTCTCCAAAATCTGCATCTCCTGCATACATGTCCCTGAGATTTTCAAAACCCAATGTTTTGACTCGGAATTCCTGCAGCAACAAACACTTTCGGCTCAAAGCATCAACCACTTTGTTAGAAGTACCTAAAATATGCTTAATCACAAATGTGAAATTATGCATATACTCTACCCATTTTGCATGTTTCAGATTCAACTTATCCTGTTGAGTCACAAACTGCAATGCATGATTATCACTGTACAATACAAATTCTTTCGGGATCAAGTAATGCCTCCACTTCTTCAGCGCCTGTATGATAGCATAAAATTCTTTATCATACGTGGAGTACTTCAGTTTTGCCTCATCCAGTTTCTCACTGAAATATGCAATTGACCTGTCTTCTTGACTCAAGACCGCTCCTATGGAAAACCCACTTGCGTCACATTTCATTTGAAATGTCTTCAAGAAATCCGACAACACCAAAACTGGTCGTTCCGTTATTTTTCACTTCAACAGATTGAAGCTCTTCTCAGCCTCTGCTGTCCAATGAAAAGATTTATGCCGCTTCGTCACTGTATCCATCATTGCTGCGCTAATACCACTGAAATTCCTGATGAATTTTCAGTAGAAACTAGCCAGTCCATGAAAACTTCTCACCTCGAATACATTTCTTGGTGATGGCCAATTCTTAATTACCTCCACTTTATCCAGATCCATTCTCAACTCATTCGCCGAAATAACAAAACCCAAGTAAATGAGCTCTGTCTTCATAAATGAGGACTTCTTCATATTAATCAACAGCTTCTCCTGCTGTAGCTTCCTCATCACAATGGCCAAATGCTTCAGATGCTTAGCCTCGGAGTTACGGTAAATAAGTAGGTCAACCAAATACACAATGACGAACTTCCCGATGAACTCCCTCAGGACTTCATTCATCAACCTCATAAAAGTACTCGGCGCATTCGTCAAACCAAACGTCATGACTAGCCATTCATACAGTCCTTCGTTTGTCTTGAATGCTGTCTTCCATTCATCGCCTTCCCTCATGCGAATCTGGTGGTATCCACTTTTCAAATCTATCTTTGAAAAATACTTTGCCCCGTTCAGGCAATCCATCAGATCATCCATTCTCGGCAGTGGAAAATTGTACCTGATGGTTATTTTGTTGATCGCTCTTGAATCGGTACACATTCTCCATCCTCCATCTTTCTTTGGACTAAGTACTGTCGGAACAACACATGGACTCAAACTCTCTCTGACCAACCCTTTGTCCATCAGCTCCTGGACCTGCCTTTTAACCTCTTCATTCTCTTGCGGTGTCAACCTATACGCGACTTTGTTTGGCAAACTGGCTCCTGGTATGAGGTCTATGTGATGACTCACACTTCTCATCGGTGGCAACGAATGTGGTAATTCATCCACTATGATGTCAGCGAACTCTCCCAGCAGTTCTTGAACCTCATCTAGTAAATCATCCACTCTTGTGCTAGTCAGAACAATCCTTGGCTTTCTGACCAAAAAGAACTGTGGATCTTCTTTCTTCTTAACCTCATTAAGAAGTTCCTTCCCACTCATGAGAAGTACTGTGTTGCTTACTTCCATATTCACCTCCTTATCCTTTATCGGAAGCAACATATGGGTTCTCCCATTCTTCTCTAAAGTATATGTGTTCATTCTCCCATCATGAATCAAATTTCTGTCATATTTCCATGGTCTACCCAGCAATAAATGACATACGTCCATAGGAATGACATCACAGAGTACTTTATCATTATATCCACCTATTTTGAATTCAACCAAGCATTGTTTTGTAACAGTTACCTGGTGTCCTTTTTGTAGCCATGAAACTTTGTATGGACTTGGGTGATCAATTATCTCCAGCTCCAGTTTCTCCACCATCTCGGTTGAAACGAGATTATCCGTGCTACCACTGTGAACAATGACTTTGCACACCCTATCCTTGGTCTTGCAAGAAGTTTTGAAAAGTTTGGTCCTTTGAGCTGAGTCCTCCACCTCCTTTCCGGGTGTTAAGAGAACTTTACGCATCATCAGTGACCTTCCGCCTTCTGTGTCTTCAGTCTCAACATCTCACTTCTGCGCTTCGGCGATGTGAGATTCTCCAATGTCCTTCTTTTTCTATGGACACTCAAATGACCTGTGCCCATTCTTCCCACATGTGAAGCAAGTGATTACTCCACCTCTTCCTCTTCCTCTACCTCTGGTACAAGGAAAAGTATTTCCATCAGCATATCCTCCACTCTGCTCTATATGCTTTCCTCTCTGTTCAACATATGGCCCTCTCTGTTCAAGATGTGGCCCTCTCTGTGAGGTTCCACCTCTTTCAATTTTACCCTGAGGTTTCTTCCATTCCTCCTTGGGATTCTGGTATTTTTCCTGGGCAACTGACTTGCCTCTGGGATGACTTCTGCCTCTCCCTCGCTGATATTGCTTACGGCTCAACTTCTCTTCTTCTTTCAGAGCCATCTGATAAGCATTCTCCACTGTCCTGATGGTAACCATGCTTAATTCATCCTGAATGTCTTATCTCAGACCATTCAGATATTTGACAACCTTCTCATCATCTCTCTCCCAATGATCTAATGTTCAGTCGATAGAATTCCTCAGTGTATTCTTTCACTGTCATCAGCTTCTGTCTCAGGTTCTGCATCCTCCTGAACAGAGAAATTTGATAGTCTCTTGGGATGAACTTTGCCTTCATCTTCGCGATCATTCGATCCCAACTCTTGATCTTTTGCTTTCCTTTGCAGCGTCTGTCTGCTTGTAACTCGTCCCACCATAATGATGCATGTCCCTTCAAGCGTGTGACAACATGCTTGACCTTTTTATCCTCTTCGATATCTTCATAATCAAAGTAGGTGTCAAGAGCTCTAATCCAGTCTAGAATCTCCTCTGCATCCAGGTTTCCCTCGTAAAATGGAATGTCCATTCTTGCCTTCGCACCCATCCTGGCAATTGCTTTAATTAGATGTTCATTTGCTGCATCCTCGATTGCAACTTCCTCTTCGCGTTCAACCTCAACTTCGCTCTTTGAATCACTCAGATCCCCTGCATTAGCTGTGCGTCTTTGTGCTGTCTCCATCTCCTCAAGTCTTGCTCAGAGATCACGCATCTGTCTTTCCATTTCTGGGTTTCCTACTGGCCTGCCTCTTCTCTGCACCTCCCTATCCTCCGGTTCAAGTGATTTTCTTTCTCTCCTGGGAGGCATGGCGTATTTCTCCTTCTCTGCTACAGAAAGAAAATAAATATTCCCACTCTGATACCACTCTCTGACGCAACCGCACTCCTTGGAGCATGACCGCTCTCACAGGATCTTATTTCTCCACGGCCCCAAAGAACTCAAATGTTCTTCTATTTTCCTATCGGGAAATATACACCCACAGATTTTCTCCTCCTGCACGATCCCCCTTCCTTGATTTATCGGAGGATCGAAACTCGCGGCTTCGCAAGTTCTCTATTGGTCATTGGGTTCTCAAATCCCCGAGACCCGATGGCCAGTCAACGTTGACCTTTTCCCGCACCTATCGGGACTTATGCTCTATCACGATTTCACAACTCGCGATGTCATGCACTTTGAATTGCCGTCTCTCGATGTCCGATGCGATATGCCACCTGTCCTCCACTAACCCTGACTGTGGCCCACACAATTCCTCCGTCGGGATATCGCGTTTCGTGATTCCAACATGCAAGAGTTTCTTACCTTCGAAAACTTTGATTCTCTGATCCACGAATCTTTGGGATCTCTTGACACGTGTCCCTACTGATGGACGGTTATGAGCTTATCGGGATATCACGGATCGCGATGTTGCAATACTCGTTGCACAAATTTGGAGCTTCGGCTTGCAATCCCCGATATGCGATGTCACGTGTAGATCTGACGGTCCCCATGACTCGGGATCGACAACTCTGCCCTTCCTGAGCTTCGAACCTATTTCACACTTACACTGTAACCTCCTCGCACCTCCGTGAGATCCAATGGCCCACGGAACTTCGTGAAATCTCCTCCAAAGATTTCGTTCGTCCGTCCTCCCCTTGATGATTCTACGAAATGACGGAATGTCTCTCTACGAGACTCGTTCCCCTGTTCTCCAACCTGCGATGCTTCCTTCAGACTTTAAATAGTAGCTTCCTTGCACTTACTCTTCAGTGAATTCAAAGGCCTATTCCTCCTGAGCTTCTCCACAACTTTAGTCTTCAGAAAGAACCTTGCATGCACTCCTTGCGACAAATTTTCAACAACGTTTAAGTGTTGAAGGCACTCGACTCTGCGCACGCCTACAACAACAGTCTTTCATTACTTCACTCAGGTTCGCAATCCTGAGGCTTTTACCTGGCCTGCACACTCCTTGCACGACACTGTGCCTAACCGCACCTTTGAGGAAAATGAGAACAAAAGCTATCTCTAATTGAACCCTTCTGTCAACGCACTCCTTGCGAACAATTCAACTGCACTCCTTGCAGGAATCCTCTAGTTCAAGTAGAGAAACAATTGAAACTCATTCGCTCACCCTCTCAAACTTCAATTCAACCATGAAATCACATACACAACATATAAAAGAAAACATATAACTGGAAGCAGATATTCATGAGAATAACATCAATACACAGAGAAAACAACACAAACCCTGGATTTGAATCAAAACTTTCTTCTATTAATTCAAATGTCTGTACATGGGTGTTCTTCATATAGTTCTCTGCATGCTCTTATGCTCTTCCTGAATTGATAATGCTGCTTAATGTTACAATGATACAATGAGGGTGTCTATATCCATTTTCCCTCTCAGACTCTAAGCTATCAAATCTAGAATTAAATTCCTATCTAACTGCATTAACTATATTAAATGTCGGTTATCTACCTAAGGACGAGAGCTAAAAGACTCAAGGTTCATTACAATATACAAGTGCACCGTCTCTTAAATGACTCATTTAATATTTGCGCAACAATCCCAAATCATTTTCAAAATTTTCAGCTGGCTTATCCAGCTGTCTCCCGCTCCCGTGCTGGCTCACTTGATGTGTCGGTGATGCTCCTGCATCATTTATTTATAGGGATATCTTCAGGTGCCGTCCCTTCTTCCAAAAAGTTTGTTATTTCTTCAAGATATTTTGGGGCCGCTTCAATATAGAATAAATGTGCATCTAGAAGGTCGTCTTCTATGTCAGTCAGGTCCTCCCCTGTCTCTATTCGGGACAAATGGTCGGGCTTGAAATTATTTTTTCCTAGTCGAACTATTACATCAAATTTGAATTCTTGAAATAACAATAGCCAACGACATATTTTCCCATGATGCACGGGTTTATTAACTAAATACTTCAGGGCTTGGTGATTTGTGAAAAATGTAAATGGGTTCTCTAGTGAATAATGTCATAATTTATGCAATGCAAATATCATTGACATGGATTCTATTTCTATAATCAAATAACTTCATTTTTATTTATTTAGCTTCTGATTGGCATACACATCAAGATGGTCGATTGTGTCATCATATGGTTGTGTGAAAACTGATCCTACAACAACACTTGATGCGTCGACATGTACATGAAACATTCTCGTCAGGCCAAAAAATTTAAGTATAGGGGCTTCGACCATTTTTTTCTTTAAGAATTCAAATGACTCTTGATAGTCTTGGCTCCATATGAATTCAAATTCTTTTTGAATTAATTCTTCCATTGAAAAATTAATGCTTGAATAATGGCGTATGAACTTTCTATAATACCCAGTATGCCCCAGGAATATTTGTATCGACTTTTGATTGACATGTGGTTTTAATTTGAGGATGATTTTAATTTTTTCCATATCTACCTTCACACCATCCTTTCATACGACATGTCCTAAGAGGATTCCAATTGGGGTGGAAAAGATACATTTCTTAATATTTAGGGACAATTGAATTTACCTTCATCTTTCAAGCATTAACCTAATCCATTGTATGTGGTTTTTAAATAATATATATATGGTCCAATCCTTGAAATAGACAACCATCATTTTGTAAGTGTATTCTTGAAATGGCTTCACTACTATCCTTGAAAATATTGCAGGGGAATTCTTTAGCCCAAATGGCATCACCCTATAGGAAAAGGAGCCAAATTTGGATACAAATGGTGTCTTTGGTTGGTCTTATTTGGCTATGGGTACTTGGTTGTATCCTGAGAACTCGTCTGTAAAGGAATAACATTCATGTCCTGCGACTTCATTGATTATTTCATTCGCAAATCGAGTGGGGAATGGATCTGTCAGTGTCATTTTATTGATTCCTCTGAAGTCGATGTAGATTATTATCTTTTTAGGCTCATGCTTCTTTGAATAGACCACCATGGGACTTTCCCATTCTTCTTTGTCGATCGAGTATATAATTTTTTTTTCTAACATTTCATCGATTTATTTCTTGATGATCGAATTTTATTTATGTGTTAGTTTATAAGGTCATTTTTTAATTGGTTTTGTCCCAGGGATAAGGTCTATTTTCATTTCCCCCATTTCTTGTACAATCCCTTTTAAGTGTTTATAGTCTTGGGAAAACACATCTTGGTACTCCCTCAGTAGGTCAACTATATCAATTGTCTTCTTTTCTGACCAGTAATCACCTACTCGTTCCATCTTAGGTCGATTGTCATTTGATATATTAAATTCCTTTGTCTTTATCTAAGCATTCATCCATTCTGGTGGTTTTTCTTCATCAAGCTGTCATTCCCCTTCATCGACTTTAGTGAAAATTTCTGGAAATTTGGGTTTTTATAGATCATCCTTCTCTTCATTGGTTACTTTTAATATTAAATTTACATAATTTTGCATGGTTGGGTGACTACTTCTCCATCGAAATATTTGGCCAGGAAAACTTTTGTTTTCCATGTCGATTCATCGAGTAGTTGTACTTTTGTTATTCTCTGTCGAAATAAAGTGGAATATCGATTTCGATCCTATGTCGATTGTCATTTTCCTTTTTCTTTTTGCATGGCTAGTGTCATTTTTTCAAGAAAACTTTTGATTTGTTGGCATGCTTCTCTCAAGTGCTCCTCCTCCAAGGTGAATTCAAAATCTTTGATAAATTCTCTTTGATGTCAGACCAGTTGAGTGTGTGACCACATGCTTCTTCAATTTTGTACCATTTGTTTGGCATTTTGTCCAACATATTTGGAAACATTTGTGGCCATACCCTTTCATCCCTATAGCATATTCTGCATCATTCATTTTCACAGTGGTGAGTGTGTTCCACGTGATCGTATTCGATTTTGAAGAGGGGTTGTCAAATGTTTTAGTTAGCTTCTTCTCTCCAAATCATCCTATAAAATAAGTCGACACATTTTTCCATGTTTGTAGTCTTTGGGAATGCATTTCCCACCATCTTGCAGCTTAGCTTGTGAAAGTTTCCACCAGGATTTGGTTTCTACCCTATTCTCCCACAAATTTAGAAACTTCTTTGATGTGTGTCGATGGTGTGTTCCATTCATTATAGCGCAGTGGATTTTTTATCCTATTGTCGGTCGAGATTAGAGTGGGTTTTTGTTGGAGCCTTTTCCCATATACTATGGGTACTTCTTGGATTGAAAAACATGTTCTTGGACATTTTATTGGAATGGATTCAATGGACCAACACTATTTTTAATGTTCTTTGTAATTTTCTATCTACAAATTATATAAATCCGAATTGGAGTTTTGTCTGATCGACAAAGGATATTTTTGTTAAAATTTCTCCTTACACATCTGGTTTGACAGAATCTCTCTGTTCATTTATTATTTGGTACAAATTTCGAGCTTCTTGATCTTCATCCCATGACTCCATCCAAGGTTCCCCTTATTTAGGGTCCATGGAGATAATTATTTTTCTACTGCTCCTTTTTATCTTGATTCTACCCCTTTCAAGGGGGATAGTGGCTTTCATTTGTTGTCCCCATGGTCGAATGACAAGTGATAGATAAGTAGGAATTCCTTTGGCTAATTCGATTACCTAAAATTCGAATGGTGTTGGTATACCCATAATTTGTGTTTCCACATTTCTGAGTATGCCGATAGGTTCTATTTATCTTTGGTAGGAAAGTTTGAGGTATTTCATTGTCGGTGATAATGAAGGTCAGCCCAACTGTATTTGTGTGTCTCAAAAAAATATATTTACTAATGATATGAAATCGATGACTACATGTTCAATCATTACCCCGTTGATTTCCAAGTCGACCTGTCGATCGTAATATTTATGTTTATATGATAATTTTGTGACATCTTTGGATGGTCTATGTCCCTTTTTGTATTCACTTAGTCGGCTTTACCACGTCATCTATGTACGTCAAGATCGATTGGTGTCGTAGCTTTTGCAAGAAGATATCAATGAAAAGTGTTCAAAATAGAACCCCGACCCTCAACCCACCAACTAGACCCTCGAAAATGTTTGTGGCATAAGATACGATCGGATTTGGACATTTAATAGACCAATTAATATTTGATCCTGCATTTGTTGCTACCTCATGCGCTGATTGAACAACAACAATTTGAAATCGTTGATAGGCCACATTACCACCCGCGCCCGCATTGTCAACCCATGATGAATTTAATGTTAAACATCCTTGAATATATGGTGACAGATTTAATGAAATTACACTCATACCTCGAATTGAATGGCTAATGTGACAAGGTAAGTTCATCCCCATTTAAATCTCTAGAATGGTTTTGAACAAATTCATTATGTGCACAAGTTTGTATTCCAAAGAATCCGAAGGATCAAAGCGAGTGTCTCGAGATTGTACTGACCCTTAGATTATCAAAACCAGTTTAAACAAGTTGCAGAGGTATGTGTTCAAGTTTGTCAATTCGTTGGTCATAATTTATATATGCATCCATTTTTCTGGCACAGTCTCTAAACTATGTTATAGATGCAGGTAAGATGTCGTTGAGAAAGCCAACCATCAGATGCTCGTTGAGAGAACCCAAGATAAAATAAGATGAAACAGGTGAAGGTTCCTCTCTAGGGACCACGAGGCAGTTGGATTATGCTCCCAAGGTGGATCCTATCATTAAGACATCAACAAAGAAATCTTTTATCCAGCCTTCAATCCTCGGTGATATAGAAGAAAGAACTGGATTCAAAGTAATTAGCCAACAGTGGGGGGACCTCTTCAATAGAATTAGCCGAGAAGAATACCCAGAGTATATCCCACATAACGACCTAGACGTAAGGGCTCTCGATGACTAGGTGTTCACTAACATCCGACTATCATATCTACACATGGTGGCCAACAGAACCCCAGTTTTCCCTTGCATAGAGGTTCTGAAATGGATAATCGAACATACAGATGGGAAGAAGTGATTTATCAATGATGATACTCGTGGGTTTATCAGAGTGTTCCTCTTGAGAGAAGTCCATAAATACTACAAGATCAGGGACCCAGAGGAGCCGCTAAACATGGATTTCATGGTGAAGTTCTATGAATTCCATGACACCAGCCAGTTGATGGACTCATGGTGGAAGGAGGACAAGAAGTTTATCAACTGGAGAAATGGCTGGTATGAGACGGTTAACCTGAGAGAGCCATACATCTATCTGATGGCTCTCATTTGACGACTATATGGAGAAAAGGACTACTCTAAGTTTTCTGAGTCATGGATGCCTTTGGCATACACAATGGCGTTCTTTGGGATCATCTTCAACTAGGGAGAAATAATTTCTAAAAAATTGATCATCTATGTACAACAGGCTCAGACATCGAAAGATAGGGGAGCACCCACTTTATACATGGACTTGTACCTTCTCGATGTCATCTACACAAGGAATGTCTTCGCCGGAATGAATTTAAGGTCACATGTTGTGGAGCTCCTAGTCCACATCTACTTCATCATACTATGGGAGAACAGGTACACAAAATATTACGTACTCATTTGCGATGAATTCATCACCCACATTTATTTTATTATTTTTAAGAAGGAATGCCCAAGATTATCTGCAACAGATAAGAAAATGGTAGAAAAGGTAGTTCATTAGTATTTAGACGAAAGCTCAACCTACATCAGGGTGTTCAGGGCCATCAGAAGACCACATATCCTACTCGCTCATGTCCCAGATCGACTCGTTATGGGAGAAATATGTTATCAGACTATCCTGAAGGGCTATAATGCCACATTAGTCAAGGACTAGATGTGAGCTTTCATACCCTATGGTTTCCATGTGGGGTTTTATCTGGTAAAGGATACTGCTCAAGCCAAAAAAGAAGGGCTAAGATAACTTGAATTCAGATTCCTGACAAGCTGATTTCGCAAGAACGACCCTAAAGGCCTGGTCCTCCAACATGCTTCACAGGTATCATTCTGTTGGTTGTACTCTCATGATAAGTTTGAGGAAAAAATTTTCACATAGTGCACCCAGGATTGGGACGTGGTGGTATAGAGAATGGCCAACCCAAATATGACTAGATTCAAGGCCATGACCATGGATGAACAGGTGGAAACAATAGAGAAGTCGGCTCAAGAGGCCCTTAGAGCCAGGGAAGAGATCAAAGTGGCAGAGATGACAGAGGCACAAAGAAGGAGATTACTCTTGCTAGAAGGGGCACAAAAAATAATTGATCAATTGCAAAATGACCCTGATCTAATAGAAATGATGAAGATTCTCGCTGATTACCGAATCAAAAGTCGAGGAGAACCAAGTGTCTTAGAGCCAATGCAACTTGAATAAATCATCGGGTCAAAAAAACTTTAACTTCCACCACCACAATTCATATCAATAGGGAAAATTTCAACCCAGCCAGAGATAGCGAGGAAATCAGGGAGAAAAAGTGTACTAAATCCCTTGTTCGATTTGATAACCATCTACGATGATGAGGAAAGTTCAGAGGTGTCTCTGGTGACTCTAGTGTAGATTACAGAGGAGAAAGAACCTGAGAGAGCATCTACCCTGGGTCTCGATTGTTATCGGACTAATCGGTAGGTACGGACACTAACAGATCTCCCTAGATCCACCTGGATCTAGAACAAAACAGGACATGACATGACTCTTTCCCTAAGTTTTGACCATTGAATTAGCTAGTAGGAAGGAACAAGCAACATACATTTATATCGCTTCATAGGGTCTCTGTTTCTCCTGCTTCGCTCCGGTGCTCTCGTGAAGTCAAGACCAAGAAAACACAAACCAACCAAAGTGAAGATAGCAAAATATATTCAATTGTCAACTTATGTGTATGATCAAGAAATTACACAATAAAGTGAGAATAACTTTATGGGAAAGGGACATGCCACTGTATCATATTGATTGAAAGTAAAGATTACAACCTAATTGCCTTGATGTCGCAAGCTTCCTTTCGATGGCTCTTGGCTCCAACACACACTTGCTCAATCTTTGTATGAAGAATATCAAAACCTCTTGATAGACTTTCTAGGGTCTCCAAGCTCCTGTTCAAGCTAAGTCTTTCACAAAATTCTTTCACCAATTCTCCAATGAATCTTGCTTAACCTTTTCCATGAGAATTCCATAAATATATAGGAGAGAATGAGATGGTTACTTATATAAGAATGATCCCACAATATCAGGGAATCCAGTATAAAGGTAACCATTCGAATGCGAACCCATTCTTCTAGAAGATTCCCTTCTAGAAACATCGAGAATTCATCTTTTTCCATGCTTTAGAGAAGGTTCGCACCATAGCTATGTTACACAGTGCGAGAAGTTCATACCCCAGCTTAAGGAAGCCTGCGAGAGTGGGTCATTCTCGCACCTTGGGATACTAGCAGCCTGCGAACTCTCTTCAAAAATGAGTTTTCTGGGAAGAGATGAACATAACTCTTCTTAGGAGAAATTTCTTATGAGGATCTTGAGTACACCATCATCAATACAACATCATGATGACTAAAATCATGGGTAACAGAATGCCCCCCAAATTATGAGTCTGGAACTAGTGACAGCCGAAAGACTTTGTAAGCTGCATGTGTGTGTCGGAAACTAGGGGCACACTTAATTGGAAACCTGCAAACAAACAACCATCTGCAGAATATCATATATATCAATTCTGAGGTAGGCATTCCCATACTCAGATCACAGATGGATGACAATTTTAGACATAGGTCATGGCCACCAATCATACACTATGGATCCATGCCGTCAAAATATAGCATAGCCACTAGGAATACACTGTGGATCTATGCGAGAAATTTCAAATTAAGACGACAT
>JZKD02S2143674.1:776247-796810 GCA_000966675.3 Picea glauca
TTCTGGAGGCTTATTTGGTGTAGAAGTTCCCTTTTTGGGTGGCATGTTGGCCAAGTATCACTTTTGAACCTTGATTTTGGGGTGGTTCTGCTAGACAATATTTCTTCTGTTGTATATCCCAATTTTTGGCCCTTCTGGGTATGAAACTTTCTCTTATGTATTTATCTGATATTTCTTCTCTACAATTCCACAGGTCTGATCAAAATTGGATGTGCCAAGTGGAATTTATGGTAACTTCCCCACAACTTGCCTATTTTTGTCCTTTCTAGGAGATCTCACTTGTATAGTGTGCACCGCACAAAATAATTGATATAAAATTCTAAAACTCACATCCAAAATACTACAGACTGTCCACAATCCAATGCAACTAGTCCCACGCAATTTGGATACTCTAGGAAGAATTTATGATTGTTTTACCTGGAACACCTTCTTGAGACTAGTCAATAGGACTAGTCAGATACCCTATCTTACAGAGGGTGTATCTACATATTTAAGATGACCCAGAAGATAAAAATTTTACCACAGATACATTTCTAATTTCTGTAAATGGCCTCCAGATTTTAGGGTTTGAAACATTACAGAAATTGTTTTATAGAGAAAATTCTGCAATGACTCATTTCAGAATGATTCCAGAAACCTATCTTGTACAGGTTGTATCTCCAAAAGTATAAGGCCTCAAGAGATGAATTTTGAATACCATATACCTTTATCCATCTACTAAACATCCTCCAACCCGTTCCTTCTGAAACGTTGTAGAAAAAAAGTTATAGAAAAAATTCCACGGTGTCTCAGATGTAGCAGCGAAACCCCAAGACCTTGAACTCTGATACCATATGTTAAGAACCAAACATCAATATAGCAAAGAAAAACCTCCAAATTTCTGTTACAAGCCTTGAATAAAATAGAGACTCCTATAACAAACACTGACAAGGGGGAAAACCAAGCCCCCACATATCTAATAAATAAACCAGTTGTAAATGCTTGCTCTGAAGATAAAAATGGAAATCTTTTTGTCCCACCATTCCTCTTGACATTTGAAGTCTTCAAAAGAAACCTCCATAATTGTTTAGTTGAATCAGGGGCATCCTCTAATGTTATGCCATTATCTGTATGTAAGAAATTAAACACAGTCCATCTCAAAAGTAATAAACATGTGATACAATTGGATAGAACCCAGGTGAAAGTTATGGGAGAACTCAAGGATGTCATGATCAGAATGGCGACACACCCAAAAACATTTCGAGTAATTGACATCATTGTAGTAGATATACCAGACGCCTATGGACTACTACTTAGTCGAGATTGGTCTGAAAAGTTGAATGGATACTTTAGCACAGAGTGGGCTCACCTTTGGTTTCCATTAAAGGATCATGCAAACATGATTAGGATCGATAGGGAAAGGTATCTCAAACATACTGTCATTCATTTAGAAGACCTCAACGAACCCTCTTCCCAGATTTCCCCGTGCTAGGAAACTACTCCTGCAATTTCGAGTTTAGTAATTTCTCACCTCTCTTATCTGATGTTCCTCGTACTAAAAAATCCGAAATGAATTTTCAATAAAATGTATTGAAAATGGCATAAGAAATAGTCTTCTGTCCATAACCTCTATTGGAAACCACAGAGAAAATATGTGGAGATGAAGAAGTTAGTAGGAAAGGAGAAGATGATGGTTTTCACTCACAATTTTGAACCTTGCACTTTGATGGGTCTAAGTCGCAAGAAGGGTCAGGAGCGGGGTGTATCCTCATTGATCTGAAGGGGAAACAAAATTTCATGTCTTGCAGACTAGAATTTGAATGCACTAATAACACCGTCGAGTATGAAGCTTTAGTGCAAGGGATAAATAAATCCATAGAATTAAATGTTAAAGAACTAAAGGTTTTTAGAGACTCTGAAATTATCATTAGGAAAGTAAAGAACATTATACACTGCAACTCTCCCCACCTGATAAATAATCAAGAGGAAGTGCACAGGCTAATAGAACATTTTGAATCTTTCAACATTACAACGATCCCTAGAAAAAAGAACACTCTTGTTGATTCCATGGCCACATTTTCCTCGAGGCTATCCCCTTTAGAAGACTATGAAGCCTCCCGGTTCACTGTGGAGATACTCTACAAACCATCAGTGCCCAACGATATTTCTAATTGGAAGGTATTTGAAGGAGATGAACAGATCATAAACTTATTAACCAATCAAAATTTGTTTAAATACCTGGCTATTGACGATGAAATATTCCATGAGAAACTAGTAGAAATCAATCCCCATGAACAAAGAGGTGAAATAGATCAATCGACTGAAAAAACAAGGTTTCACATGATACCAAAAGGGGTATCCAATTTGGAGAATGTCTTTGACAGAAGGGAAAGGTTTAAAGGGTTAACAAACACAAAGACATGAAGTTGATATCCCATGTACGAGACTATAAATATAGGAACCCCGAGGAGCCCTAAGAATATAAATCTTGGGAAGACAATATCTAAAGAAGAAAGGAAATCCTATCTCAGACATTTTATAGAATATCAAGATGTTTTTGTGTGGTCCTACTGAGAGTTGAAGACTTATGAAACTCACATCATTCAACACAAAATCCCGCTAAAAATCAGAGTAAATCCCTTCCAAAAAAATCTTTGGAAGTACCACCCATCTCTAGAACCTCTCATGTGTCAGGAGTTAAATAAATTACTAGATAATAAGATTATCTCTTAGGTTAGACACTCTGTCTGGGTAGAAAATTTGGTTCCTATCAAGAAAAAGTCTAGGGAGATCCACCTGTGTGTGGATTTTAGAAACCTCAAAAAAGAATTTGAAAAGGAAAAATACCCAGTCCCACCGATGGAGAAACTCTTGCAGACCGTGTTTGGTTCTGATATTTTCTCCCTGCTAGATGATTTTTCAGATTACAACCAAGTTCTAGTTTCAGAGGAAGACCGATTGAAAACTACCTTCCAAACCAAGTGGGGAACCTTTGCTTATAAATGCATTCCCTTTGGGTTAATTAATGCAGGGGAAACCTTCCAAAGGGCCATGGACATAGCTTTTCGGGGACTAACCAATAAATGTATAGTAGTTTATTTGGACGACGTGACTGTTTATTCAAAGAATAGAGAAGATCATATCCAACACCTAACCCAGATTTTCGAAAGGTGTATGGAATACGGTATATCTTTAAACCCTAAGAAAACTATATTTGGTGTCAAGGAAGGGAAACTACTAGGTCATATTATATCTCAAGTAGGAATTTGCATAGATCGAGAGTGAATTAAGGCAATATCTTAGCTTTCCTTACCCCACAACAAAAAGGCTATGCAATCCTTCTTTGGGAAAATCAATTTTGTGAGGAAATTCACCTTTGATTTCGCTGAAACTATCAAACCCTTACAAAACATGATCCACAAAGATGTTGAATTTAAGTGGGATGACGAATGAAAAAGTGATTTCAACAATATTAAGACTACAATATCTCAATCTCCAGTGTTGCGAAGTCTCGACTTTAGCAAAGATTTTTTCCTCTATACTTTTTCCTTCGACCAATCGTTAGCTACAATATTGACTCAGAAGGATGATGACAATAATGAGGCGTCAGTATCATTTATGAGAACTAATATCCAAGGGGTCAAACTAAATTACCCTACCATAGAGAAATACACTTATGCGGTGTACAAGGAAGTAAAACATTTCAGATCTTACATCCTAAAAAAACACACCAAAGTCATTGTGCCTCATCCTGCAGTCCGATCCCTATTCACTCAACAGGAGATGGGGAAAATAAGATGAAACTGGATGGAAATGGTCCAAGAATTTGATCTGGATATAAAACCTACCAAACTGCTTAAGGGACAAGTATTGTGTAAACTGACCGTTGAAGCCCAGGACTAAGTAAATGAAGACCCGAGGTGGGAGAATGAATTGGTGTTATGGTGTAGTGAATCTTTATATGTTCCCCCAAGGAAGGAGTCTTGGTATGGGAAACTAACTTATCTCTTACATCACAGGACTTGCCTATAAAACGTAAACCCTAAGGAAAGGAGAGATCTCAGAATAAAATTGACACAATATCACCTCATAAATTCAGTGCTCTTCGGCGTGAATTATGATGGGGTAATTTTAAGATTTATCGAACGTGAAGATGTAGACAAGGTTCTGAAGGAACTCCATGATAGTCCTACAGGTGGAAACTTTGCAGGGAATACCACTGCTCACAAGATATTGGGAGTTGACTATTATTGTCCTACTTTGTTTAGAGACGCTCACACACACACTAGAAACTGTAAAACTTGTCAAATGAGCATTGAGAGGGAAAAGAGAGAAGTTGTCCCAATCCAACATCTGGTCGTCTCTAGACCATTCAAGAAAAGGGGGCTAGATGTCATAGGAGAAATTAGATCGAGTTCTTCAAAACAACATAGATACATACTAACTGCTACAGACTATTTCACAAAATGGGCAAAGGCAATCCCTCTGACTCGTGTAAACGAAAAGGTGGTAATCCAATTCATAGAACAACAACTGATCACAAGGTTCGATATGCCTTCCGTTCTTGTTTTCTATAATTTCGCTTACTTTTTTTCCACCCTATTAACATATTTTTCTCAAGACAAAGGAATCATAATCAGATACTTTGCAAACTACTATCCACGGGGGAATGGAGTGACAAAATCAATCAATAAGAACCTAGTGAGGATATTGAAGAAAACAATTGCAGACAATAAGAGGAGCTGGCATAGTTCACTTCATAATTCCTTATGGGTCGATAGAGTAACACCCAAGGAATCTATAGGGAGTTTTCCATACTTTCTAGTATACAAACAAGAATCCATTCTCCCGAACATGCTATATCTTCCATCCCTTCAGCTTGCTCAAGGTTCTAGATGACAACCCGCATCGGTTATTCAACATATAATTGATACCCTCCTCATGCTGGAAGAAGAAAGGGAGAAAGAAAAATCAAATTTCATCAGTCATCAGCAGATAGTTAAACGGTGGCTTGAAAAGTATAAGGCCAAAGGGAATAATTTTGAAGTAGGAGACTTAGTCGTGAAAAGGGATAGAGCGAATGAGCAGAAGGGAAAACACTCGAAGTTTCAGAATCAATGGCTAAAACCTTTTTAGGTAGACGACAAACTTGGGGCAGACACATATCGGTTGCAAAATATGAGGGGGGAACCTGACGCCCTCCCGGTGAATGGCCAAGTCTTAAAACAATATTTCTGTTAAAAAACAAATGTGTGTGTGTTTTCATGTTATTTTATTTTTAAGATGGCATGTTGCGGAGTCCTTTATTTATGTTTTCTTTTTTGTAGTATTTTTTTCGCTCTAAAGTTGTGTTCCACAAGGCATTGGTTGAACTTAATTGATACAGTATAGAAAACTTTGTTCCTGACTCATTCTTACATACAACACAAGAAAAATTGGGTGAATTGTTGTTGTCCTAAAGGAGTTATGTATCTAACCTTTGCAAATAAACAACCTTGGCAAGTGATGAAGTGTCCACCTAGTGGTCTGGTAAAATCTAAAGTGAAAGATGGTAAGTTCGAAAGGACCACATGTACCTCAAGACACATCCATAGAAATTTCACCTTAACCATCTCATCTTGTAGATAACAAACGTCCTCCTGTCCCACTCGCTCAGGGCATCTTTGCCAAAAATAAATCAATTATATCAAATGAGTGAAAAGTAGGAGAGGGTATGCAGATAAGTTCGTCAGGGCTATGGATGCTCACTGACAACGAAGAAAGGTCTATGACGTCGGGGTGAATCCATCGGGTCTATGGACGCTCGCTGGTAGTGGAGCAACACTGCAACAAGTGAATGATGATAACTAAAAGGCTTGGTTCCAGTGAATATTTTACTTGACTCTTGTCAAAAGAGGGCGTCGGTCATGGTTAAAGGGAATGAAGGTGGAATAGATGTTGAAACCCCACAGGAAGGCACAGGTTCACGAATCGAGGGAATTTCAAATGCAAGGATAGAAGAGACTCTGATAATAAAAAAAAACAAGTTAAGTTCTTAACTAGCTTCAACATCAGCTAAGCCTGGGGAAGTAACATAGATTCTTTTTTCGCCCAGTAAGTCGCCATTTGTTGAGCACTCAACACACCCTAAAATCCTTGTGAAATTTTATCACTTTTTGGGTACCACTTGTTTTCTTCACTATCTGAATCGATTTCACTTTGGGAAATGATTTATCTTTGTTTTGTTTTCATGAATCTTATCATCAAGTTATGTTTGTTTGAAATTTTGAAACCTCATGTCTAAAAAGGATCTGACACCCGAATTGAGAATCGACAGCTAACATGACACCTAACGCGATTAGGTTCAACATCATAAAAATTCAAGAAAGTAAAGGAACCACAGTTACAATAGTCGTTGAACACCAATCCCCATCGGCATCGGTAGAAGCCAGAGTTGGTTTGCATAAGTTATTTGCATGAAGTTTCAAGAGATAGTTGATCCCCTTTGGTAGCGGAAAAATACGGGAGGGATAGACTTTGACAAAAGTCATAAATAAATCATCGATTGCCTATGACCGTTGTGTTTCATCAGGGTCGGGGAAATCTAGAAAGGTTAAAACCATTTTTTCTATTTGCGACAAGCATATCTTCGATCGTCGATTGCCGATGCGTTTTCAAAATCGGGAATTTTTTGAGAGAGATGATTCAAGACCACTTGGGTAGGTTTATCGTCGATTCTTGATACTTTTCGTCGTCGACAATATAGGATTGGTTTTTAGAACGTATATATTAAAGAAAGTCCTGATTCCAATTAACACAAGCATATGAATTCATCGGTCTCGAATGTCACATGTCCTTACCATGTAGGGGGATAATACGACCTAGTTTTGTCCTGAGTCATATTAAGGTTCCCTGGGTCCTAGTCACACCTCCTAGTTAGATTTTCCACATCAACTCTGAATGTCAAGATCAATCGACATCAGATATTTTGCAAGAATATATCAACGAAAAGTGATTGAAACAGAACCCCAACCATCAAACGACCAACTAGACTAGCAAAATGATGGGATGTTTTCGACATAAGATACGATTGGATTTGGAAATTTAATCAACCAGTTAATGCTTGATCCCACATTTTTTTCTACCTCGTGTGCCAATTGAAAAACAACAATTTGAAATTGCTAATAGGCCACAGTACCACCCACTCCCACACTGTCAACCTGCCATGAATTCAATTTTAAATATCCTTGAAGATATGGCGACATATTTAATGAAATTACACTCATAACTTGAATTCAATGGCTGATGCGACAAGGTAAGCTCATCCCGTTTTAAATCTCCAGAACATTTTTGAACAAATTCATTCTATGCACAAGTTTGAATTTCAGAGCATTCGAAGGATCAAAGCAAGCATCTCAAGACTGTACTGACCCTCAGATTATAAAAACCAAGTTAAACAAGCTGCATAGGTATGTGTTCAAGTTTTTCAATTTGTTGGTTGTAATTTATATATGTATATGATTTTCTAGCACAACCTATAAACTATGTTCTAGCTGTAGGTAAGATGTCACTGAGAAATACAACCATCGAATGCTCGTCGAGAGAACCCAAGATAAAAGAAGCTGAAACAAGTGATGGCGAGGCAGTTGGAGTATGCTCCTAGAGTGGAGCCTGTCATTAAGGCATCGACAAATAAATATTTTGTCGAGCCTCTGGCCTTCAGTAATACAAAAGAAAGCATTGGATCCAAATTAATTCTCCCACAGTGGGGGGACCTCTTCCATAGAATTATCCTAGAAGAATACCCAAAGTATACTCCACACAATGACCCAGATGTAAGGGCACTCGATAACCAGGTGTTCTCGAACATCCGATGTTCGTATCTACACATGGTGGCCAATAGAACCCCAATTTTCCCTTTCATAGAGGTTCTAAAATGGCTAATATACCATATGGATGGGAAGAAGTGATAGATCAATGATGAGAATGGCGAGTGTGTTAGAGTGTTCCTCCCGAAAGAAGTCTAGAAATACTACAATCTCAGGGACCCAGAGGAGCAGCTAAACACGGACTTCGTGGTGAAGTTATATGAATTCCATGACACCAGTTGGTTGATGGCCTCATGGAGGAAGGATGAAAAGAATTTTACCAACCTGAGCAATGGCTGGTATGCAACAGTTAACCTGAGAGAGGCATACATCTATCTAATGGCTCTCATCTGCTGAATATATGTAGAAAAGGACTGCTCCAAGTTTTATGAGGCATGGATGCCTTTGGCGTACATAGTGGTGATCTCTGGGAGCAACTTCAATTAGGGAGAAATAATATCTAAACAATTGAGCATCTGTGTGCAACAGGCTCAGGCACCGAAAGAAGGGAAAGCACCCACTTTCTACATGGCCTCGTACCTACTCGATGTCATCTACATAAGGAATGTCTTCGTTGGCATGAATTTAAGCTAGCATTTTGCGGAGCTCCCAACCCACGTCTACTTCAACATACTATGGGAGAATAGGTACAAAAAATATTATGCACTCATCTGCGATGAATTCATTGCCCACACTCATTTTATTATTTTTAAGAAGGAATTCCCAAGATTATCTGTAGTAGCCAATAAAATGGTAGAAAAGGTAGGTCATTGGTATTTAGATGAATGCTCAACCTACATCAGGGTGTTCGAGGCCACTAAAGGACCACATATCCTACCCACTCATGTCCCAGATCAACTCGTTGTGGGAGAAATTTGCTATCAGACTATCCTGTAGGGATATAATGCCACATTAGTCAAGGATAAGAAGTGAGCTTTCATACCCTACGATTTCCATGTGGGATTTTATTTGGTAAAGGATACTGCTCAAGCCAAACAAGAGGGGCTAAGCCAACTTGAATTCAGATTCCCGACAGGATGATTATGAAAGCATGACCCTAAAGGCCTGGTCCTCCAACATGCTTCACATGTATCATCATGTTGGTCATACGCTCATGATAATTTTGAGGATGGAATTTTCATAGAGTGAACCGAGGACTAGGATGAGGTGGTATAGAGAATGGCTAACCCAAATATGACCAGATTAAAGGCCATGATCATGGATGAACAAGTGGAAACAATAGATCATTTGGATCAAGAGGCTCTCAGAGCCAGCGAAGAAATCAGAGTGACAAAGATGACAAAGGCACAGAGAAGGGGATTACTCTTGCTAGAAGGGGCACAAAGAATCATTGATTAATTGAAAAATGATATTGATATGATAGAAATGATGAGGATTCCCGATGAGGACTCAATAGAAATATGAGTTGAACCAAGTGGCCTAGAGTCGATGCAACTTGAAAAAATCACCGGGTCATAAAACCTTGAAGTTCCACCACCACAGATCAGATCACCATGGGAAATTTCAACCTAGCCCAAGATAGTGAGGACATAAGGTACAACAAGTGTACCAAATCCCTTGTTCGATTTTATAAACATATATGATGACGAGGAAAGTTCGGAGGTGTCTCAGGTGACTCTAGTGTAGATTACAAAGGAAAAAGAACCTGAGAGAGGATCTACCCCAGGTCTCGATGCTCCAGTTCAGATTCATCCCTAGAGTGAGCATGAGGTAGAAAGTTCCTTAGACACTGAGCCACTCGACATACAGGGAACCCCAATGGAAATCTCGAGGGATGATGTAGGATCGGATAGACAAGAAGAAGTAATTCCACAACAAGAAATCGACATTTCAATAGCCAATTATCAAGTAAGTACCAAACTTTCCTTTGTTTCCTCAGTTTTGGCCGATACCTTACCATCCGATGAGAAACAACTAGAATTTGAGCCATCGAGACATATATAAAAAGTTCAACAACCCAGCCTAAAACATATATACACAGTTGGGAGCTTGGGAAACACTCTAAATTGGGGAGAACAACAAATCCATGAACCCATTGATGAGGTCGCCGATATACAAGAAATCACCTACGACGTAAAGAGGAAAGCCATAATGAATAGAACCACTAAGAAGAGGAGGCTTACCTTGGACAGTTTGATCCTCATCACCACAGAGGAAAAATTGATCAACAAAGAGCATGCCAAGACGTCTGAGCTTATCAGTGCAGGGATGGCTATCACAAATGCCACCCTACATAGAGCAAGAAAATATGAAGAGGATTTGGCCGCCGCGCTAAAGGAGTTGGAGCATCTACGCCATTTTGTGAATAACTATCAGGACTCCACACAAGCCACAATGTTTTTGAGAAATGAGTTCCAAGACGCCTACGAAAAATTCACAAATGAATGACACCTTTTCACTGCAGGGATAGTCGAATTCCAAGAAGAAACCATTATGGTGCTAGCGACTTGCAAATACATGGAAATATGGTACGAGAAGGCCCACCAAGAAGTGGAGATAATTGATTACTTCAACGCAGTTCAAAAGGGTCGATACAATGAAGAGCATGACATTCAGGTGCTAAGGGACAAAAATATAGATCATATAAGGAAGGCGGTCGAATACTGGGTGAAAATGGCCCAAGAACCTCAGAGGGAGATTTAAAAAAAATGGGCCCATTGCGAAAGGAGCTGGTTCAAGATTAATCGAGAGATGAAAGACATTGGTCTCCCAAAATTCGGCTCACCCGAGGACTTTGTTGACTTGTATGAAATAGTCAAACAACATGCATAACATGACTCAACATGGACTGCAGAGATATAAAAGGTGGCGAGCATGGCGCCAGGTCAAGTACAATAGTTCATGGAGCACCCGATCAAGGTTCAAACAATATTACAACAGTTAAGTGTCAAAATAGTTAAGTATTGGGCACATGGAGTAGAAGTAAGATAAATCCTTTTAGCCTCGATTGACCAACACAGATTCCTGTATGAAAACACATGCGAGGAACTCTTCGTCAAATGGTCAGAGTATGAGAAGAGTCATCCACTTCAATGAAGCCATTTGATGACTCTTATAAGATAGAGAGATGGAAGCGCCATGTGGCGATGTTTTGTTTTACTTATCTTACACTTTTGATAGTTATTTTTAGTTAGTGAATTGTTATAAATAAGAGGATTGACCTTTTAGAAAGGGTCGATGGTTTTGCCAAAGACCCTTATTTTTTGAATTGTAAAGAACTATTTTTGAACTACCTTAATTGAGAAGTCATGTTTAGGACTGGAGACAAACTTTTTTTTTTCATCAAAGGCGTGTATGATTGGATCTGAGGAGGAAATACTTCCGACTTTATATCATGAATGGACATTGTAATGAGTAAGAGTTTTTGAATCTATTGATAAGTTAGTTGATTCAATATTTTTTTAGTTCTTGTCTCTAATGATGGAAAAAAAATAATTGTGTTAATGTGTGATTAATGATTAGATCTAAGGAAACTATTTTTCATGCCATCATTTTATTGCATGTATGTTTTCTTTCTATAATAGTATCTCAGTCAATAATTGAAATCCCATCAAATTGATGTATTAATATGAGGCTTGTCACAGGTGTGAAAATATGTGTCTGCATGCTTGAGCACAAGGATTATCCTAAGCTCATCCTTCTTCAGTAGTTAATATTCCCCTTTTACCCAGCTGGTTGATACCAGCACACATCTTTTTATCAGACCAATCTAATAAAATAAAATACAAAAAGAGAACGTTTAAACTGAAGGAGGAACTTTCATAAGAATATATCATGTCAATCACTATGTAAATCCCATCGATTATTTGGCCGGATCAACAGATGTAGAGAACCATTCCACTATCCAATTTTGCGGAGTCTAATTAGGCCTCGGTGGTGGGTTTGGTTCCTGTTGTTGAGTTAAAGGGATTTAGGACCCCTCAACAACATACACAAAGTAGTGAGAGCCCAAGAAATAACACTTTATTATATATGTGTCAATACATCACAAAGAGAGAGACTTCCCTTAATACATGATCATATATTTATACATACATGTTCAGTTTCCAGGAGGTTGTAACTACTTAACTGCTTGGGGCGGTCGGCTTAACAGATACTTCGATCGACTTGTAATTCTAACTTCGACAGTCGACCGAATAATTCTTAGTCGACTGTCAGGTCTAGTCAAGAGATTCAACTAGCCCTTACAACATCTATCCACCATGGAGGAACTCACAAACAAGTTTTATCAGTTTTTCATTGGTGCGGATCACCAAGAAATTAATGAGAAACTAGCTGCAAGGTATGTGAATTGTTTAAAATTTTATATTCAAGATGAATTGATCATGCATAGGGTTCGTAGTGTGGAATATGCATACCAATTAGACTTAAAGGTAGAGGAAAAAAAAATGGATAATTTTCTCAAAGGAATAGAGGAGCAAGGAAGGGTATATTTCCTTCATGAGGTGGTTTTAACTATGGTAGAGGCGAATCATCCCAATGAGTTGCGAAAGTAGAAGATACTCGAAAAGGAAACATGAATCAACTATGAGGAAGAGGATTTCATAGATGTAGAGGTTACAGTGGTGGCAGAGGAGGACCTTATGTGTTTTTTAAGTGTGGTTTATAGGGTCATAGAGCATTTGAATGCTCAAATTATAACATGTAAGAGTCGAAGCAAGGACAACAGTCTAGAAAAAAATTGGTCCAAGCTAAGATTGAAGAATACGGAGATGAATATGAAGTCTCGCCCAATATGGGGGAAAATTTCATGATACGGAGGTCAATTGTGATTTCCAAAAACGAGTACATGAATTCCAAAATCCTAGACATCCAAAAACCTAACACTGGGAGTTGAAGCACCAAAAGTCATGTGGGCCCCGTTGGGGTAAGTTAATACATCAACTTCCCGGGGTCGTAAATTTTGCATAGATATTCATTTAGGGTGGATGATAGCCCGTTTGAAATGTATTGATGAGGAGATTCATTTAGGGGGCTCAATCAGATCCTTTGGCTATCATTGAGGTGCTCGATCGTGAAAAAAGTTTGTTTAGGCCCTCAAAATGGCCCCGAAAGTTTAGGACTGCTAAAAATAGTAAATTTCCAAAAAAATGTTTTGAGCCAGTTGGAAAAGGTGGATGGCCACTAAGATCCTCCTGGATCAATCCTCAACCCATAGAAATAAATGGTCTCCATTGCATTGATTTCCCCCATAAGATGAGGAAATTTATGTTGAATTTCACCCCAGGTGAGCCACTTTCCTTGGTGTAGGAGCTGCCCTGCTTTGACAATCTGATAAAGTTGGATCCTCTATTGGAGAGTACCCTTGACCTGTGTATCCATGATCTGATTAATGGATTCATGTTCCATGCAGTTAGGGTTGAGCTATGTTGGTGTCAAATGTTCTTCTATCTTTGAGGTGTCCAATAATGGTTGAAAATAAGGTCGAAGGAGGTCCACCTTGAACATTAGGTGTAATCCAAGGAAGGGGGGAAGGTTGAGCTCAAAATAATTATCACCCACAGCCTTGGTGATGGTGTAAGGTCCATAAAGGAGTGGACAAAGCTTCCGATGAGGCCCTATATGGCGTTCTTTATGCAAGTGAAACCAAACTGTGTCTCTCACCTGAAACGTATGTGGCACCATGTGTTGATCATGGCATTTCTTGTACTTAGCACTAGACTTCTATAAAATATCCTAAACCTGTTGGAGGATCTGGTGGATCCACTCAATGAATTGGGTGGCTTTGTTAGCTTCAATTGGAGTATGCAATGAGTCTTCATGTGTGGCCACAAGGGGTAGTGCAACATCCATGGGACCTAATGGTTGAAATCCCAATCCCACTAGAAAGGAGTTGTGGTCAGTTGGGCTATGTATGGTTCTGTTGTAGTTTAGTTGAACATAGGGAAGAATATCATCCTAGTTGTGTGGGTTCTTGGAATTGTACATGCACATGATGTGCACGATCATCCAGTTGATGAACTCAATTTGGCCATCCGTTTGGGAGTGGAAGGCAATTGACTTGGTGAGTTTGGTGTCCAATAGTGACCAGAGGCTTGACCAGAATGTGTTGAGGAAATAGATGTCTTGATATGAGATAATGGTTTGTGGGATCCCAAAGTGTACCCACACTTGTTCAAAGAAGAGCTTGACAGTGGCCTGTGTTGTGATGCTCATCTTGTAGGAGTCCAGGATCGCCATCTTGGAAAAGCGATCAACAACCATAAAAACACAGTCATTTCTCCGCTTGGTGGACATAAGGCCCGACATGTAGTCCACTGAGATGGATTCCCAGGGCTTGTTAGGAGTAGGCAGAGGAGTGTACATTCCTTGTCTCTTATTGTTCGGTTTGGAAATAGTGCAGGTAGTGTAGGACCATATATACTTGCTGACATCTTATTGAAGTTTTGGCCAGTAGAAATTTCATTGCAGTAGTGCCACTGTATTTTGCATGAAAAAGTGCCCTACCACATGACTGTAGTGGGCTTCCCAAATCAGCTTCTCTATCTCACTTGATGGAATGCAGATATGTCCCATATGGCATAACATATTGTCCTGAAGATGAAAATTAGTGACAGTTGTGTTTGCACCCAACATCTGGTAGGTGTTAGTGAAGTCAGAATATGGCTCATAGAGGTGGGTTCTTCTGGAGGTCTCGTGGTTGCAAGAGTATAACATTGTGGTGAGTTTCATGACTAGAGTTCGACTAAGGAAATAATCGACTCAGTTGGTACTTCCTGTTTTATACTTGATGTTGAGGTGGAATAGCTGCAAAAATGCGGACCACTTCTGATGACAGTGATTCTACGATTTTCCTTTTGTCTCCATGAACTGCAATGGCTTATGATTAGTGTGGATGATTGTATCCTTCTATAGAATGTAATGCCTCCACTAGAGGTAGGATTTCATAATGGAGTAAATTGCTTTGTCGTAAGTAGGGTAATTACAGATGGAATCTGATAGTGTTTCACTATGATAGGCCATGGGGTAGTCGTGCTGAGTGAGGATTGCGCCCACAACATAGTCTGAAGCATCTGTCTCAATATAAAAGGGATGTTGTATGTCAAGTAATTAAATGACTCAGGCTGAGCACAAGCATTGCTTCATATCATCAAACTCTTTTTGTTGGGACAATCCCCACACAAATTTTTCCTTACCCCCACCCCTGGTTATTTGACTAAGGGCCCATGCAATATGGGAGAGTCCCAACATGAACCTTCGATAGAAATTGGCAAGGCCTAAGAAGCTTTGAAGCTCGGTGAGCATGGTTAGGGCTGGTAAGTCACAAATGACTTGGATCTTGGTTGGATCAACATGCACATCATGCGCATCAACAATGTAGCCTAGGTATTGGACCATGTCCATTCCGAAGGATCATTTTTCCAATTTGGCATATAGCTTGTGCTATTGCAGAGTGTGCAGAACATGTTGAATATGTCGCAAGTGTTTTTCCCAAGTATTGTTGTATATGAGGTTGTCATATAGATACACCACCACAAAATAATTATTGAAATGCCACTACATATCATCCCTCATCCTCATGAAAGTTGTTGGGCCATTTTTCAAACCAAATGGCATGACCAACCATTCAAAAAGACCTTCTTTTTCCTTAAAGGAAGTTTTCCATACATCTATCTATTCTATTGGGACCTGATGGTAGCCAGATTATAGATCAATATTACAAAAGTATTTGTACCCCTTGAGTTGATCAAGGAGATTGTCGATTTAGGGAATCAGGTACAGATTCCTGATTGTGGTTTTATTTAGGGCTCAGTAATCAATGCAAATTCATCAGGTCCCATCTTTCTTCTACACCAACACGATTAGGCTTTTGCAAGGTGATGATTTGCGTCATATGTTCCCCTTGTGGATAAGTTCTTGGATCTGACGATTTATCTCCTAATTTTCTAGAAAAGAGTGGTGATAGACTGGCCCATTGGGTAGTAGTGTGATGGCAGTCAGATATATGGGATGCTTGACGTGACAGTGCAAAGGTACCCTAGTAGGTGATGAGAATATGTCTTTGTATTGTTGCACGACCTTATCCACTTGATTATGATTCTTGGAGAGGTTGTCCATGGATGTCATGGATGTGGATGCAACCTTTCACTCACTCTGAGAGTGAATCATGAAGAAGAAAAACTTCTCGGTCTAAGAAATGACATTCTTGTGTTTCTTGGCAGAGATCAAGGAAATAATACTACGTGGGACTACCTTGGGTATCTTGTACAATTTCCAGTTCAAAGTAATAATAAAATTGTGAGGCCTAGACTCATATACAACATGACATTTACATAAATAAGGTTGGCCCAAAACAACATCACAAACTTCAAGAGGAGAAACATCACACAATACCTCATCTTTGAATGGCTTGATGTCATACGACAGGCGACATTGTTGGCTGACGTGAAGATCGCTCCCTTGATGGAGCCATCTGATGGTGTAGGGTTATGGGTGTGTCATTTTCGGTAGGGCTAGTTTCTTGAGGACATATGTTGAGATGAGGTTCTTCTTGCTACTGCTATCAATGATTAAGTACAACAAAGTGCCTTTCACCCACATCTATGAATGAAAGAGGCATTCACCTTCCTATGGCTCATCAAGTTCATCAGGTTAGATCTTGGTGGTAGAAACATTGGCTCTGGGTTCTGCATCAATGATCTGTCTCCCCTTTTGTGGTTCTGAATCAGAGTCGGAACCCACATCTGATTCATAGGATCTTACCTTGGCCACCAATGAATGATTTGAGCGGAAATCAACATTGTTATTCTAGGGGATCTTATGGAAGTCACACAACTTCATGGTATCTTTCTTCGTCTTCCCATTCTCCTTCTTTGCTTGCGGCCTAGATTGGGTATCTTAAGGTTTCCCATATTTTCTATGTCCTTTTTTCTACATGTTTTGGATTCCCTTTCCATGCTTCTGCTGTGAGGGGTTCCTAACCCAAACTGTCGCGTCTTTTGTTTAATCTTCTGCTCAATTTTGACGTCATGTTGATAGGCCACACCCAAGGATGAGATGTCCAAAAACTCCATTTTTGTCTAGATGTACCTATGTAGACCACCAAAATACTTGAGCACCATATGTTTCTTAGAATATTTTATACCCATCTTGGTGTGCAAGACATGGAAGACATTGGTGAACTTTGGCACTATTTGGTCTCTTTCCTGCCACATTATGGTCCATCTTATATACAAGTCGTCATAACTTCCAATAGGGTAGTATTGTTCCTTAATAACATCCATGAAGGAACTCCAAGTGGGTGCAACTGCAAATAATGTGGATCCCTCTATTTCATTTTTCTCACAAAAAGTCTCCCACCAATCTTTGACATGGGGGACAGACTTGAGGAGTGCAAATGTAATCGTTTCTCTATCAAAAAAGTTGTGGACAAAAAAATATCATTCTAGAAGGTTTAACTATTTATCTATGACATCCGCATATATTTTACCTTCAAATATAGTAATATAAAAATTGATCTATACCTTGAAGGGGGCAATACCTCTGCTTGAGGTGGATGTGTTGCTTGTTTGCAATCGTCGAAGGATTTGTGCAAATTTGTCTATCATCTCATTCCTCTGTCACTCAAGGGCTTCCTCGAGCAATATTTTGAAAGGATATTTTGTCCTATTGTCTTTATTTTCACCCACCATGGATGGTTTCTTTTGCGTTCAAGATACTTTTTCCTCAAGAGAAACAAGCTCGAGACCCAACTCTTGATACCATGACCACGTCAGGGACATGCATTAAAAAAATGACAAGGACTAGACCGCTCTGATACCATTGATCCAGATTATGAGAAGAATGAAATAAAACCACATATTCTTAAAATAAACACAAATACATAGCAAACAATAACATAGATACAATAAAACTTGACTTCTACTAAATAAGGAATATGTTGAAAACTGTAAAATGCAGACTAAAAACAAGCTTGCTAGAATGGTGGAAGCTTATCTCTGAGAAGAGATGTGAAGGCTACGCTCATTCACAAGAAGATGAGTACAATGAAGCTCTGAAGACCTTTTTACAATAAACAAGAATGCCAAAACCCTAGACATTCAAAAACATAACCCTAGGAGGTAAAGCGCCAAAAGTCATGTGGGCCTTGTTGGGGTAAGTTAGTATATCAAATTCTCGGGGTCATAACTTTTGCATACGATCTTTGTTTAGGGCGCATGATAGCTTGTTCAAAAGGTATTGACTAGGTGCTTCATTTAGGGGGATCAATAAGATCCTTTAGCCATTATTGAGGTGCCCGACCGTGAAAATATGTCGTTTAGGTCCTCAAAATGGCCCCAGAAGTTTGGGATTGCTAAAAATAGTAAGTTGCCACAAACTATTTTGAGCCAGTTGGAAAAGTTGAATGGCCACTGATATCCTCCCAGATCAATTTTTCCATTGGTGATACTTATAAATATGAAGTATGGTGTGATTTCGTTCCGATGGATGCATGTCATTTGTTATCGGGGAGGCCTTGGAAATATGACAGAAAAATCATGCATGATGGAGAAAAGAATACCTACACCTTTTGTAAGGATGGATCAAAAGTCATCTTATTGCAACTTAAGGATGAAGGAAAAGTTGAGAATATTTTGTCAGAAAGATAGTTTGTTAAGGAAAAGAAGGAAATAGGATTCTGCTATGCATCAATAGTGCAAAAAGGAGTCAAGGAAGACATACCATTCCCTGTTGAAGTGGTGAAGGTACTAGAAGAATATGTTGATGTTATCCCTAATGAACTACCTAATTGTCTTCCACCAAAGAGGCATATTCAACATCACATTGATCTCATCCTAATATCATCTTTATATAATCAAACAACTTATAGGATGATTCCTACACCACATGCAGAGCTCAACCAGAAAGTAACATAACTTATAAATAAAGGTGCGGTAAGAGAAATAATGAGTCCATGTGTTGTAATGGATTGTTTCTAAAAAACGATAATTTGTGTAGGATTTACAAAGATAGCAGAGCAATCAATAAAATTACCATCTAATATCGGTTTCCTATACCGCGCTTGGATGCCATGATGGATGTGCTAGCTAGAGATAAATATTTTAGTAAAATTGATTTGCAAAGTGGATACCACCAAATATGGATTCATGAAGCGGATGAATGGAGAACTTCCTTCAAGACCAAAGATGGACTATATGAATGGTTGGTGATGTCATTCAGGTTGTCCAATGCACCTAGTACTTTCATGTGGTTGATGAATATTGTGCTTCGACCTTATATTGGTAAGTTTGTTGTCATTTATTTTGATGATATCCTATTTTTTAGTAAAAAAAAAAAAGATCACTTGATAAAGGAACTCTATGTGTTTGATAACGAATTTTGGGAGATTTTGGAACAATTGAAGAATATAGTCTTTGGGAACATGGATCTTACCTAGGGTGAATATTTTATGCAATATGAATACCTCTTCAAAGGAAAAAAACTATGCATTCCAATTGGTTTTGTTATCACATAAAGTTGTAAAGGGCCGGAGGCCGCAACCATGAGCGCAAAGAACAACACTTAGAGCGACTCTTTCCAGGTCCGAAATAAGTGGACGAAGCCCGAAATAGATCTAGACCATTCAATTAGCAAGAGCCATGCATCATTAGATCTGTCACTCTAGGATTTTTACTTCGGGAGTTTTAAAATGAGAAACATTGCAAAGTTCCGGAGTCGCAAAGTGTGAAGTGTGAAGTAAATCTTGACTGTTTGATCCATAAGGGCATGTGGAAATAGATCAACAGATTCAGAGTTTCGCGAATCAAAGGTTTGCTAGGAGAAATGCACAAGTTTCTTGCAACATGAGTTCGCGAAGCACTCGAAGAGTGGGCCAAGGGTCACAACCCGAGGTCCTATAGAAGGCAGGTATAGAAGGAAATATTGGTTCCCATTGCATGGAGATGATCAATTCATCATTTCGAAGAAGAAATCACAGTCGTCGATCGTGAAAAATATCTGACCATCGGTATGAGCAGCTGATTTTGCCAACTCGGGCATTCGGAAATTTGGCGTAGGGGAGGTGAAGACTCCCTAAGCGTGAAATCCTGAGATACTATTTGGGATAAGGCGTCAGGTCATAGCCCAAGGTCACATTGGAGAAAGGCCAAAGTCACAGGGTGCTCATCCTTTTCTCCTTGTCCAAGGCTCTTAAAGTGCCAAATTTGGCATTGTCTCCACGCAAGGTCTTATGTATCCCAAAATTGGCGAACGAGTAAACTTCAACAACTGCACCTCAAATAGAAGAATCACCCCAGTGACAGATCTCGATCACACTAGTACATACGAGAAAATTTGTGACGATTTTTTGTTGATATTGCCACACTTATCCGTCGCAATTTCCATGAAAGCTGAGATTTTTTTTTGTCGGAATAATTTCGTCGTTGTTATCCCCGATCTCTAGGGATAACTAGGAGATCATGTCTCGAGGCCCATAGGTCCTAGACATGAATACCAAGAGAAGGATTGACCTGAGCATGGCCTTGGAGGGCCCATCCTTCTTTTTCTTCGCCAGACCTGTCCTGTCAGCAGCAGCAGCATCCATCACCATCGGCTTGGACTTGTATCGGAGAAGACTCTTGCTCCATGAGGTAATTGGTCCAAGGTATCATGGTATGTGTCTTGTTTGATCGTTATAACCTTCTTATATATGCATTAGGTTCCTTTCATTTCTGATAACTGCTTGGATCTTACACTAATCCACTGGACCATTGTTGGGGTGATTAACGGGGTGACTT
>JZKD02S2143674.1:821250-847687 GCA_000966675.3 Picea glauca
ACATCAATAAAAAATAACATACTAACCTTGCAAGTTCAAAATCCGAGCTATGTAGATCGAGAATTGGATTTTTTCAATCGGTGGGTGACGGAAAAAATAAATAGCTCAAACAAAATCCAAGAACAGTGTCACAACTATAGCAATTATGTCGCAAAGTCTCTTAAAGTCACGTATATATAGATAAAATAGTCAACTAGCCATTAACACCGACCAATGAGATAGACAAATTTTTTGTCGCTATTGCCATGAAAGTTTTTCACTATGGTGACGAAAATCTTGACTAGGTTAAATTAATATTTTCGTCAATATTGAGACGAACGTTCGTGGAAATAGTGACGGAAATCCCGCCCTGTTTAAAAAAAATATGAAACTAGTGGAAGCGTGGAAAATATTCGTGGAATAATCCACCCATATGTAGTAGTGATTGGAAACCACAGAGAAAATATGTGGAGAGGAAGAAGCTAGTAGGAAAGGAGAAGATGATGGTTTTCGCTCACAATTTTGGACCTTGTACTTTGATGGGTCTAAGTCGCAAGAAGGGTCAGGAGCAGGGTGTATCCTCGTTGATCTGAAGGGGAAACGAAACTTCATGTCCTGCAGACTAGAATTTGAATGCACTAATAACACCATCTAGTATGAAGCTTTAGTGAAAGGGATAAAGAAATCCATAGAATTAAATGTTAAAGAACTAAAGGTTTTTGGAGACTCTGAAATTATCATTAGGAAAGTAAGGAACACTATACACTGCAACTCTCCCCACTTGATAAATCATCAAGAGGAAGTGCACAGGCTAATAGAAAATTTTGAATCTTTAAACATTACAACGATCCCCAAAACAAAGGACACTCTTGTTGATTCCATGGCCATGTTTTCCTCGAGGCTATCCCCTTTAGAAGACTATGAAGCCTCCCAGTTCACTGTGGAGCTACTCTACCAACCATCAATGCCCAACGATATTTCTAATTGGAAGGTCTTTGAAGGAGATGAACAGATCATAAAATTCTTAACCAATCAAAATTTGTTTAAAGACCTGGCTATTGACAATGAAATATTCCACGAGAAACTAGTAGAAATCAATCCCCATGAACAAAGAGGTGAAACAGATCAATCGACTGAAAAAACAAGGTTTCACATGATACCGAAAGGGGTATCCAATTTGGAGAATGTCTTTGACTTAAGGAAAAGGTTTAAAGGGTTAACAAACACAAAGACATGAAGTTCCTATCCCATGTATGAGACTATAAATATAGGAACCCCGAGGAACCCTAAGAATATAAATCTTGGGAAGACAGTATCTAAAGAAGAAAGGAAATCCTATCTCAAACATTTTATAGAATATCAAGATGTTTTTGTGTGGTCCTACTGAGATTTGAAGACTTATGACACTCACATCATTCAACAAAAAATCCCCCTAAAAATCATAGTAAATCCCTTCCAACAGAATCTTCGGAAGTACCACCCATCTCTGGAACCTCTCATGTGTCAGTAGTTAAATAAATTACTAGATAATAATATTATCTTTCAGGTTAGACACTTTGTCTGGGTAGAAAATTTGGTTCCTATCAGGAAAAAGTCTGGGGAGATCTACCTGTGTGTGGATTTCAGAAACCTCAACAGAGAATTTGAAAAGGAAAAATACCCAGTCCCATCGATGGAGAAACTCTTGTAGATCATGTCTGGTTCTAATATTTTCTCCCTGCTAGACAATTTTTCATATTACAACCAAGTTTTAGTTTCAAAGGAAGACCGATTGAAAACTACCTTCTGAACCAAGTGGGGAACCTTTGCTTATAAATGCATTCCCTTTGAGTTAATTAATGCAGGGGAAACGTTCCAAAGGGCCATCGACATATCTTTTCGGGGACTAACCAATAAATGTGTAGTAGTTTATTTGGACAACGTGACTGTTTATTCAAAGAATAGAGAAGATCATATGCAACACCTAACCTAGATTTTCGAAAGGTGTACAAAATACGGTATATCTTTAAACCCTAAGAAAACTATATTTGGTGTCGAGGAAGGGAAACTACTAGGTCATATTATATCTCAAGTAGGAATTTGCATAGACTGAGAGTGAATTAAGGCAATATCTTAGCTTTCCTTACCCCACAACAAAAAGGCTATGCAATCCTTCTTTGGGAAAATCAATTTTGTGAGGAAATTCACCTCTAATTTCGCTGAAACTATCAAACCCTTACAAAACATGATCCACAAAGATGTTGAATTTAAGTGGGATGACGAACGAAAAAGTGATTTCAACAATATTAATACTACAATATCTCAATCTCCAGTGTTGCGAGTCTCGACATTAGCAAAGATTTTTTCCTCTATACTTTTTCCTCCGACCAATCGTTAGCTGCAATATAGACTCATAAGGATGATGACAACAATGAGGCGTCAGTATCATTTATGAGAACTAATCTCCAAGGGTACGAACTAAATTACCCTACCATAGACAAATAGACTTATGTGGTGTACAAGGAAGTAAAACATTTCAGATCTTACATCCTAAAACAACACACCAAAGTCATTGTGCCTCATCCTGCAGTCCAATCCATATTCACTCAACAGGAGATGGGGAAAATAAGATGAAACTGGATGGAAATGGTCCAAGAATTTGATCTGGATATAAAACCTACCAAACTGGTTAAGGGACAAGGATTGTGTAAACTGACCGCTGAAGCCCAGGACTAAGTAAATGAAGACCCCAGGTGGGAGAATGAATTGGTGTTATGGTGTAGTGAAGTTTTATATGTTCCCCCAGGGAAGGAGTCTTGGTATGGGAAACTAACTTATCTCCTGCATCACGGGACTTGCCTATAAAACCTAAACCCTAAGGAAAGGAGAGCTCTCAAAATAAAATCGACACAATATCACCTAATAAATTCAGTGCTCTTCGGCGTGAATTATGATGGGGTACTTTTAAGATTTCTCAAACATGAAGATGCAGACAAGGTTTTGAAGGAGCTCCATGATAGTCCTACAGGTGGAAACTTTGCAGGGAATACCACTGCTCACAAGATATTGAAAGCTGACTATTATTGGCCTACTTTGTTTAGATATTCTCACACACACGCTAGAAACTGTAAAACTTTCTCAAATGAGCATAGAGAGGGAAACGAGAGCCGTTGTCCCAATCCAACATGTGGTCGTCTCCACACCATTAAAGAAATGGGGGCTAGATGTCATAGGAGAAATTACACTGAGTTCTTCAAAACCACATAGATACATATTGACTGCTACAGACTATTTCACGAAATGGGTAGAGGCAATCCCTCTGACTTGTGTAAACAAAAAGGTGGTAATCCAATTCATAGAACAACAATTGATCACAAGGTTCGATATGCCTTTCGTTCTTGTTTTTTATAATGTCGCTTACTTTTTTTCCACCCTATTAACATAGTTTTCTCAAGACAAAGGAATCATAATCAGATACTTTGCAAACTACTATCCATAGGGGAATGGAGTGACAGAATCAACCAATAAGAACCTAGTGAGGATATTGAAGAAAACAGTTCCAGAAAATAAGAGGAACTGACATAGTTCACTTCATAATTCCTTATGGGACGATAGAGTAACACCCAAGGAAGCTATAGGGAGTTTTTCATACTTTCTGGTATACGAACAAGAATCCATTCTCTCAAACAGGCTATATCTTCCATCCCTTGAGCTTGCTCAAGGTTCTAGATGACAACCCTCATCGGTTATTCAACATAGAATTGATACCCTCCTCATGCTGGAAGAAGAAAGGGAGAAAGAAAAATCAAAGTTCATCACTCATCAGCAGATAGTTAAAAGGTGGTTTGAAAAGCATAAGGCCAAAGAGAAGAATTTTGAAGTAGGAGACATAGTCGTGAAAAGGAATAGAGCGAATGAGTAGAAGGGAAAACATTCGAAGTTTTAGAATCTATGGCTTAGAACGTTTTAGGTAGACGAGAAACTTCGGGCAGGCACGTATTGGTTGAAAAATATGAGGGGAGAACCTGACGCCCTCCCGGTGAATGGCCATGCCTTAAAACAATATTTCTGTTAAAAAAACATTGTGTGTGTGTTTTCATGTTATTTTATTTTTAAGATGGCATGTTGCAGAGTCCTTTATTTATGTTTTCTTTTTTGTAGTATTTTTTCTCTCTAAAGTTGTGTTCCGCAAGGCATTGGTTGACCTTAATTCATACGATATAGAAAACTTTCTTCCTGACTCATTCTTACATACAACACAAGAAAAATTGGGTGAATTGTTGTTGTCCTAAAGGAGTTATGTATCTAACCTTTGCAAATAAAAAACCTTGGTAAGTGATGAAGTGTCTGCCTAGTGGTCTGGTAAAACCTAAAGTGAAAGATGGTAAGCTGGAAATGATCACATGTACCTCAAGACACAGCCAACGAAATTTCACCTTAACCATCTCATCTTGTAGATAACAGACATCCTCCTCTCCCACTCACTCAGGGCATCTCTGCCAAAAATGAATCAATTATATCAAATGAGTGCAAAGTAGGATAGGGTATGCAGATAACTTCGTCGGGGCTATGGATTCTCACTAGCAGTGGAGCAAGGTCTGTGACATCGGGGTGAATCCGTCGGGGCTATGGACACTCACTGGCAGTGGACCAACACCATAACAAGTGAATGATGATAACTAAAAGGCTTGATTCCAGTGAATATTTTACTTGACTCTTGTCAAAAGAGGGCGTCAGTCATGGTTAAAGGGAGCAAAGGTGGAATAAATGTTGAAACCCCACAGGAAGGCACAAGTTCACTAATCGAGGGAATTTCAAATGCAAGGATAGAAGAGACTCTGATAATAAAAAAAAAACCAGTTAAGTTCTTAACTAGCTTCAACATCATCTAAGCCTGGGGAAGTAACATAGATTCTTCTTTCACCCAGTAAGTCGCCATTTGTTGAGCACTCAACACACCCTAAAAGCCTTGTGAACTTTTATCACTTTTTGGGTGCCACTTGTTTTCTTCACTATCTAAATCGATTTCACTTTGGGAAGTGATTTATCTTTGTTTTGTTTTCATGACTCTTATCATCAAGTTAGGTTTGTTTGAAATTTTTAAACCTCATGTATAAAAAGGACTTGACATCCGAATTGAGAATTGACAGCTAACATGACACCCAACGCGATCAGGTTCAACATCATAAAAATTCAAGCAAGTAAAAGAACCACAGTTACAATAGTCATCCAACACCAATCCCCATCGGCATAGATAGAAGGCAGAGTTGGTTTGCATAAGTTATTTGCATGAAGTTTCAAGAGATAGTTGATCCCCTTTGGCAGTGGAAAAATACGGGAGGGATAGACTTTGACAAAAGTCATAAAGAAATCGTCGATTGCCGATGACCGATGTGTTTCATTGGGGTCGGGGAAATATAGAAAGGTTAAAACCATTTTTTTTGTCTGCGACAAGCATATTGCTGATCGTCGATCGCCGATGTGTTTTCAAAATCGGGACTTTTTTGAGAGAGACGATCCGAGACCACTTGGGTAGGTTTATCGTCGATTCTTGATACTTTTCGTTGTAAATAATATAGGATTGGTTTTTATAACAAATATCTTAAAGAAAGTCCTGATTTCGATTAACATGAGCATATGAATTCACCAATCTTGAATGCCACATGTCCTTACCATGTAGGGGGATCGTACGACCTAGTTTCATCCCGAGTCATATTAAGGTTCCCTGGGTCCTAGTCACACCTCCTAGTCAGCTTTTCCACATCAACTCTGAATGTCAAGATCGACCGGCATCAGATATTTTACTAGAATATATCAACAGAAAGTGATCGAAACAGAACCCCGACCATCGACCCACCAACTGGACTAGGAAAATGATGGGATGTTTTCGACATAAGATACGATTGGATTTGGACATTTAATGGACCAGCTAATGCTTGATCCCACATTTTTTGCTACCTCATGTGCCGATTGAACAACAACAATTTGAAATCACGGATAGGCCACATTACCATCCACTCCCACACCGTCAACCTACCATGAATTTAATTTTAAATATCCTTGAAGATATGGCAACAGATTTAATGAAATTACACTCATAACCTGAATTCAATGGATGACGCGACAAGGTAAGTTCATCCCATTTTAAATTTATTCTGTGCACAAGTTTGAATTTCAGAGCATCCGAAGGATCAAAGTGAGCATCTCAAGACTGTAATGACCCTCAGATTATAAAAACTAGGTTAAACAAGTTGCAGAGGTATGTATTCAAGTTTGTCAATTTGTTGGTCGTAATTTATATATGCATCTGATTTTCTAGCACAACCTCTAAACTATGTTCTAGTTGCATGTAAGATGTCGCTGAGAAATACAACCATCGATAGTGAGGACATAAGGTGCAACAAGTGTACCAAATCTTTTTTTCGATTTTATAAACATATATGATGATAGTGAGGACATATCAACCTAGCCCAAGATAGTGAGGACATAAGGTACAACAAGTGTACCAAATCCCTTGTTCGATTTTATAAACATATACGGTGACGAGGAAAGTTCGGAGGTGTCTCAGGTGACTCTAGTGCAGATTACAAAGGAGAAAGAACCTGAGAGAGGATCTACCCTGGGTCCTGATGCTCCAGTTCAGATTTATCCTCAGAGTGAGCATGAGGTAGAAAGTTCCTTAGACACTGAGCCACTCGACATACAGGGAATCCCAATGGAAATCTTGAGGGATGAGCTAGGATCAGACAGACATGAAGAAGTAATTCCACAACAAGAAATAAATATTTCAATAGCCAATTATCAAGTAAGTACCAAACTTGCCTTTGTTTACTCTGTTTTGGCCGATACCTTACCATCCGATGAGAAACAACTAGAATTTGAGCCATTGGGACATATATAAAAGGTTCAACAACCCATCCTAAAACACATATACATAGTTGGGAGCTAGGGAAACACTCTAAATTGGGGAGAACAACAAATCCTTGAACCCATTGATGAGGTCACCGATATACAAGAAATCACCTACGACGTAAAGAGGAAAGCCATAATGAATAGAACCACTAAGAAGAGGAGACTTACCTTGGACAGTTCAATCCTCATCACCACAAAGGAAAAATTGATCAACAGAGAGCATGCCAAGATATCTGAGCTTATCGGTGCAAGGATGGCTATCACAAATGCCACCCTGGATAGAGCAAGAAAATATGAAGAGAATTTGGCTTCTACGCTAAAGGAGTTGGAGCATCTACGCCATTTGGTGAATAACTATCAGGACTCCACACAAGCCACAATGTTTTTGAGAAATGAGTTCCAAGATGCCTACAACAAATTCACATATGAACGACACCTTTTCACTGTAGGGATAGTCGACTTCCAAGAAGACACCATTATGGCTCTAGCAACTTGCAAATATGTGGAAAATGGTATGAGAAGGCCCACCAAGAAGTGGAGATAATTGATTACTTCAATGCAGTTCAAAAGGGTCAAGACACTAAAGAGAATGACATTCAGGTGCTAAGGGAAAAAAACATAGATCAGATAAAGAATGCAGTTGAATAATGGGTGAAAATGGTCCAAGAACCTCAGCGGGAGATTCGATAAAAATGGGCCCATTGTGAAAGGATCTGGGTCAAGATTAATCGGGAGATGAAAGACATTGGTCTCCCAAAATTTGGCTCACCCGAGGACTTTGTCGACTTGCATGAAATAGTCAAACAACGTGCAGAACAAGAATCGACATGGACTGTAGAGATATAAAAGGTGGCGAGCATGGCGCCAGGTCAAGTATGACAGTTCATGGAGCACCCAATCAAGGCTCAAACAATATTACAACACTTAAGTGTCAAAATAGTTAAATATCGGGCACAGACAGTAGAAGTAAAATAAATCCTTTCAGCCCCGATTGACCAACACAGATTCCTGTATGAAAATACATGCGAGGAACTCTTTGTCAAATGGTCAGAGTATGAGAAGAGCCATCCACTTCAATGAAGCCATTTGACGAATCTTATAAGATAGAGAGATGGAAGCGCCATGTGGTGATGTTTTGTTTTACTTATCTTACACTTTTGATAGTTATTTTTAGTTAGTGAATTGTTATAAATAAGAGGATCGAACTTTTAGAAAGGGTCGATGGTTTTTCCAAAGACCCTTATTTTTGGAATTGTAAAGAACTATTTTTGAACTACCTTAATTGAGAAGTCATGTTTAGGACTGTCGACAAATTTTTTTTTTCATCAAAGGCATGTATGATTGGATCTGAGGAGGAAATACTTCTGACTTTATCTCATGAATAGATGTTGTAATGAGTAAAAGTTTTTGAATCTATTGATAAGTTAGTTGATTCAATATTTTTGTAGTTCTTGTCTCTAATGATGGAAAACAAATAATTGTGTTAATGTGTGATTAATGATTATATCTAAGGAAACTATTTTTCATGCCATCATTTTATTGCATGTATGGTTTCTTTCTATAATAGTATCTCAGTCAATAATTGAAATACCAACAAATTGATGTATTAATACTAGTCTTGTCACAGGTGTGAAAATATGTGTCTGCATGCTTGAGCACAAGGGTTATCCCAAGCTCATCCTTCTTCAGTAGTTAATATTTCCCCTTTTACCCAGCCGGTTTATACCAGTACACATCTTTTTATCAGACCCATCTAATAAAAGAAAATACAAAAAGAGAACGTTTACACTGAAGAAGTAACTTTCATAAGAAGATATCCTGTCAATAACTATGTAAATCCCATTGATTATTTTGCCAAATCAACAGATGTAGAGAACCATTCCACTATCAAATTTTGCGGAGTCTAATTGGGCCTCGGTGGCCGGTTTGGTTCCTATTGTTGAGTTAAAGGGTTTTAGGACCCCTCAACAACATACACAGAGTAGTGAGAGCCCAAGAAATAGCACTTTATTATATATGTGTCAATACATCACAAAGAGAGAGACTTCCCTTAATACATGATCATATATTTATACATACATGTTCAGTTTCCAGGAGGTTGTAACGACTTAACTGCTTGGGGCGATCAGCTTAACAGATACTTCGATCAACTTGTAATTTTGACTTCAACAGTCGATCGAATAATTCTTAGTCGACTGTCAGGTCTAGTCAAGAGATTCAACTAGCCCTTACAACATCTATCCACCATGGAGGAACTCACAAACAAGTTTTGTCAGTTTTTCATTCATGTGGATCACTAAGAAACTAATGAGAAACTAGCTGCAAGATATGTGAATTGTTTAAAATTTTATATTCAAGATGAATTGAGCATGCATAGGGTCCGTAGTGTGGAAGAGGCATATCAATTAGCCTTAAAGGTAGAGGGAAAAAATGGATAATTTTCTCAAAGGAATAGAGGAGCAAGGAAGGGTATATTTCCTTCCTCACGAGGTGGTTTTAACTATGGCAGAGGCAAATCATCCCAATGAGTTGAGAAAGTAGAAGATACTCGAAAAGGTAACATGAATCAACTACGAGGAAGAGGATTTCATAGGTGTAGAGGTTACAATGGTGGCATAGGAGGACCTTATGTGTTTTTTAAGTGTGGTGTAGAGGGTCATCGAGCATTTGAATGCTCAAATTATAACATGTAAGAGTCGAAGCAAGGACAACAGTCTAGAAAAAAATTGGTCCAAGCTAAGATTGAAGAATAAGGAGATGAATATGAAGTCTCACCCGATATGGGGGAAAATTTCATGATACGGAGGTCAATTGTGATTTCCAAAAACGAGTACATGAATTCCAAAATCCTAGACATCCAAAAACCTAACACTGGGAGTTGAAGCACCAAAAGTCATGTGGGCCCCGTTGGGGTAAGTTAATACATCAACTTCCCAGGGTCATAAATTTTGCATAGATATTCATTTAGGGCGCATGATAGCTCGTTGGAAATGTATTAATGAGGAGATTCATTTAGGGGGCTCAATCAGATCCTTTGGCTATCATTGAGGTGCTCGATCGTGAAAAAAAATCGTTTAGGCCCTCAAAATGGCCCCGAAAGTTTGGGACTGCTAAAAATAGTAAATTGCCAAAAAAGTGTTTTGAGCTAGTTGGAAAAGGTGGATGGCCACCAAGATCCTCTTGGATCAATCCTCAACCCGTAGGAATAAATGGTCTCCATTGCATTGAGTTCCCCCATCAGATGAGGAAATTTATGTTGAATTTGGCCCCAGGTGAGCCACTTTCGTTGGTGCAGGAGCTACCCTGCTTTGACAATCTGATAAAGTTGGATTCTCTATTGGTGAGTGCCCTTGACCTGTGTATCCATGATCTGATTAATGGATTCATGTTCCATGTAGTCAGGGTTGAGCTATGTTGGTGTCAAATGTTCTTCTATCTTTGAGGTGTCCAATAATGGTTGAAAATAAGGTTGAAGGAGGTCCACCTTGAACATTAGGTGTAAGCCAAGGAAGGGGGGAAGGTTGAGCTCAAAAGCATTATCACCCACAGCCTTGGTGATGGTGTAAGGTCCATAAAGGAGTGGACAAAGCTTCCAATAAGGACCTGTAAGGCGTTCTTTATGCAAGTGAAACCAAACTGTGTCTCCCACATGAAACATGTGTGGAACCATGTGTTGATCATGGCATTGCTTGTAATTAGCATTGGACTTCTGTAAAATATCCTGAACCTATTGGAGGATGTGGTGGATCTACTCAATAAATTGGGTGGCTTTGTCAGCTTCAATTGGAGCATGCAACGAGTCTTCATGTGTGGACACAAGGGGTAGTGCAACATCTATGGGACCTAATGGTTGAAATCCCAACCCCACCTGAAAGGGGTTGTGATCGGTTGGGCTATGTATGGCAATGTTGTAGTTGTGTTGAACATAGGGAAGAATCTCATCCTAGTTGTATGGGTTCTTGGAATTGTACATGCACGAGATGTGCACAATCATCTGGTTGACGACCTCAATTTGGCCATCTGTCTAGGAGTGGAAGGCAGTGGACTTGGTGAGTTTGGTGTCCAGTAGTGACTAGAGGCTTGACCAGAATGTGTTGAGGAAATAGATGTCTCGATCTGAGATAATGGTTTGTGGGATCCCAAAGTGTACCCACACTCGTTTTAAGAAGAGCTTGGCAGTGGCCTGTGTTGTGATGCTCTTCTTGTTGGCGACCAGAATCGCCATCTTGGAAAAGCGATCAACAACCACAAAAACATAGTCATTTCTCCACTTGGTGGACATAAGGCCTGACATGTAGTCCATTGAGATGGATTCCCAGTGCTTGTTAGGAGTAGGTGGAGGAGTCTACATTCCTTGTCTCTTACTGTTCGGTTTGGAAATAGTGCAGGTAGTGTAGGACCATATATACTTGATGACATCTTATCGAAGTTTTCGCTAGTAGAAATTTCATTGTAGTAGTGCCACTATATTTTCCATGACAAAGTGTTCTACCACATGACTGTAGTGGGCTTCCCAAATTAGCTTCTCTATCTCACTTGATGGAATGCAGATATGTCCCTTATGGCATAAAATATCATCCTAAAGATGAAAATTAGTGAAAGTTGTGTTTGCACCCAACATATGGTAGGTGTTAGTGAAGTCAAAATATGGCTCATAGAGGTGGGTTCATCTAGAGGTCTCGTGGTTGCAAGAGTATAACATTGTGGTGAGTTTTGCGACTAGAGTTCAACTAAGGAAATAATCGACTCAGTTGGTACTTCCTATTTTATACTTGATGTTGAGGTGGAATAATTGCAAAAATGTGGACCACTTCTGATGACAGTCATTCTGTGATTTTCCTTTTGTCTCCATGAACTGCGATGGCTTATGATTAGTGTGTATGATTGTATACTTCTAGAGAATGTAATGCCTCCACTAGAGGTAGGATTTCATAATGGAGTACATTTCTTTGTCGTAAGTAGGGTACTTACAGATGGAATCTGATAGTGTTTCACTATGATAGGCCATGGGGTGGTTGTGCTGAGTGAGGACTGCGCCCACAACATAGTCTGAAGCATCTGTCTCAATAAAAAAGGGATGTTGTAGGTCAAGTAATGAAAGCACTCGGGTTGAGCATAAGAATTGCTTCATATCATCAAACTCTTTTTGTTGGGACAATCCCCACACAAATTTTTCCTTACCCCCACCCCTGGTTATTTGACTAAGGGCCCATCCAATATGGGAGAATCCCAACATGAACATTCGATAGAAATTGGAAAGGCCTAAGAATCTTTGAAGCTCGATGAGCATGGTTAGGGCTGGTCAGTCACAGATGACTTGGATCTTGGTTGGATCAACATGCACATCATGCACATCAACAATGTAGCCTAGGTATTGGATCATGTCCATTCTGAATGATCATTTTTCCAAGTTGGCATATAGCTTGTGCTATTGCAGAGTGTGCAAAACATGTTGAATATGTCGCAAGTGTTCTGCCCAAGTCTTGTTGTAGATGAGGTTGTCATATAGATACACCACCACAAAATAATTATTGAAATTCCACAATATATCAACCCTCATCCTCATGAAAGTTGTTGGGTCATTTTTCAAACCAAATGGCATGACCAACCATTCAAAAAGACCTTCTTTTGACTTAAAGGAAGTTTTCCATACATCTATCTGTTCTATTGGGACCTGATGGTAGCCAGACTATAGATCAATATTACTGAAGTATTTGGCCCCCTTGAGTTGATCAAGGAGATTTTCAACTTAGGGAATCAAGTACAGATTCTTGAATGTGGTTTTATTTAGGGCTCGATAATCAATGCAAAGTCGCCAGGTCCCATCTTTCTTCTACACCAACACGATTAGGCTTTCACAAGGTGATGAGTTGGGTCATATGTTCCCCTTGTGGATAAGTTCTTGGATCTGATGCTTTATCTCCTGGCCCATTGGGTAGTAGTGCGATGGCGGTCAGATATATGGGATGCTTGACCTGACAGTGAAGAGGTACCCTAGTAGGTGATGAGAAGATGTCTTTGTATTGTTCCACGACCTTATCCACTTGATTATGATTCTTGGAGAGGTCGTCCATGGAGGTAATGGATGTGGATGCAACCTTTCACTCACTCTGAGATTGAATCATGAAGAAGAAAAACTTCCCGGTCTAAGAAATGACATTCTTGTGTTTCTTGGCAGAGATCAAGGAAATAGTACTACGTGGGACTACCTTGGGTATCTTGTACAATTTCCAGTTCAAAGTAATAATAAAATTGTGAGGCCTAGACTCATATACAACATGAAATTTCCATAAATAAGGTTGGCCCATAAGAACATCACAAAATTCAAGAGGAGAAACATCACACAATACCTCATCTTTGAATGGCTTGATGTCGTACATCAGGAGACACTATTGGCTGACGTGAAGATCTCTCCCTTGACGGAGCCATTTGATGGTGTAGGGTTGTGGGTGTGTCATTTTCGGCAGGGCTAGTTGCTTGAGGACCTATGTTGAGATGAGGTTATTCTTGCTACTTCTCTCAATGATTAAGTACAACAAAGTGCCTTTCACCCACATCTATGAATTAAAGAGGCATTCACCTTCCTATGGCTCATCAAGTTCATCAGGCTGGATTTTGGTGGTAGAAACATTGGCTTTGGGTTCTGCATCAATGATCTGTCTCCACTTTTGCGGTTCTGAATCAGAGTCGGAACCCGCATATCATTCATAGGATTTTACCTTGGCCACCAACGAATGATTTGAGCAGAAATTAACATTGTTATTCCAGGGGATCTTATGGAAGTCACACCACTTCCCGGGATCTTTCTTTGTCTTCCCATTCTCCTTCTTTGCTTGTGGCCTACATTGGGTGTCTTGAGGTTTCCCATATTTTCTATGTCCTTTTTTCTACGGGTTTTGGATTCCCTTTCCATGCTTCTGCTGTGAGGGGATCCTAGACCCAAACTATCTCATCTTTTCCTTAATCTTCTGCTCAATTTTGATGGTATATCGATAGGCCACACCCAAGGATGAGATGTCCAAAAACTCCATTGTTGTCTAGATATACCTATGCAGACCACCGCGATACTTGAGCACCATATGTTGCTTAGAATATTTGATACCCATCTTGGTGTGCAAGGCATGGAAGACATTGGTGAACTCTGGCACTATTTGGTCTCTTTCCTGCCGCATTATGGTCCATCTTATATACAAGTCGTCAAAACTTCCAATAGGGTAGTATTGTTCCTTAATAGAATCCATGAAGGAACTCCAAGTGGGTGCAACTACAAATAATGTGGATCCCTCTATTTCATTTTTCTCACAAAAAGTCTCCCACCAATCTTTGACATGGGGGACGGACTTGAGGAATGCAAATGTAATCGTTTCTCTATCAAAAAAGTTGTGGACAGAAAAATATCATTCTAGAAGGTTTAACCATTTATCTATGACATCCGCATATATTTGACCTTCAAATATAGTAATATAAAAATTGATTTGTACCTTGAAGGGGCCAATACCTTTGCTTGAGGTGGATGTGTCGCTTGTCGACAACCATCGAAGGATTTGTGCATAGTTGTCCATCATCTTGTTCCTCTGTCACTCAAGGGATTTCTCGAGCAATATTTTGAAAGGATATTTTGTCCTATCATCTTTATTTTCACCCACCATGGATGGTTTCTTGTGCGTGCGAGATCCTTTTTCCTCAAGAGAAACAAGCTCAAGACCCAACTCTTTATACCATGACCACGTCAGGGACATGCATTAAGAAAATGGTAAGGACCAGACCGCTCTAATACCACTGATCCAGATTTATGAGTAGAATGAAATAAAACCACATATTATTAATATCAACACAAATACATAGTAAACAATAAAATATATACAATAAAACTTGACTTCTACTAAATAAGGAATATGTTGAAAACCGTAAAATGCAGACTAAAAACAAGCTTGCTAGAATGGTGGCAACTTATCTCTGAGAAGAGATGTGAAGGATACACTCATTCACAAGAAGATGAGTACAATGAGGCTTTGAAGGAAATTTTACAATAAACATGAATGCCAAAACCCTAGACATCCAAAAACATAACCCTAGGAGATAAAGCGCCAAAAGTCATGTGGGCCCTGTTGGGGTAAGTTAGTATATCAAATTCTCGGGGTCATAACTTTTGCATACAATCTTTGTTTAGGGTGTATGATAGCTTGTTGGAAAGGTATTGACTAGATGATTCATTTAGGGGGATCAATTAGATCATTTAGCTATTATTTAGGTGCCCAACCGTGAAAATATGTCGTTTACGCCCTCAAAATGGCCCCAAAAGTTTGGGACTGCTAAAAATAGTAAGTTGCCAAAAACTATTTTGGGCCAGTTGGAAAAGGTGGATGGCCACTGATATCCTCCTAGATCATTTTTTCCATTGGTGAGACATATAAATATGAATTATGGTTTGATTTCATTCCGATGGATGCATGCCATTTGTTATTGGGGAGGCCTTGGCAATATGACAGAAAAATCATGCATGATGGAGAAAAGAATACCTACACCTTTTGGAAGGATGGATCGAAAGTCATCTTATTGCAACTTAAGGATGAAGGAAAAGTTGAGAATATTTTGTCGGAAAGATAGTTTGTTAAGGAAAAGAAGGAAATAGGATTTTGTTATGCATCAATAGTGCAAAAAGGAGTCAAGGAAGCCATACCAATCCCTGTTGAAGTGGTGAAGGTACTAGAAGAATATGTTGATGTTATCTGTAATGAACTACCTAATTGTCTTCCAAGAAAGAGGGATATTCAACATCACATTGATCTCATCCTAAGATCATCTTTATCTAATCAAACAACTTATAGGATGATTCCTACACCACATGCAGAGCTCAACCGGAAAGTAACATGACTTATAAATAAAGGTGTGGTAAGAGAAAGCATGATTCCATGTGTTGTAATGGATTTTTTCTAAAAAACGATAATATGTGTAGGATTTACAAAGATAGCAGAGAAATCAATAAAATTACCATCAAATATCGGTTTCCTATACCACACTTGGATGACATGATGGATGTGCTAGCTAGAGATAAATATTTTAGTAAAATTGATTTGCGAAGTGGATACCACCAGATATGGATTCATGAAGGGGATGAATGGAGAACATCCTTCAAGACCAGAGATGGAATATATGAATGGTTGGTGATGTCATTAGGGTTTTCCAATGCACCTAGTACTTTCATGTGGTTGATGAATATTGTGCTTCAACCTTATATTGGTAAGTTTGTTGTCATTTATTTTGATGATATCCTATTTTTTAGTAAGAAAAAAAAAGATCACTTGCAACATTTAAAAATTGTATTGGATGTGTTGAGAAAACATCAATTTTATGCAAACCTGAAGAAATGTAGGTTCCTGCAATAAATTTTGGCATTTATGGGTTTTTTCATCTCCGCAGAAGGACTAAATATAGATTCAATAAAGGTAAAAGCAATTTTGGAGTGGCGTAGTCCTCGAAGCATAACAAAGGTAAGAAGTCTTCATGTATTGGCCACCTTTTACCAAAAATTTATTTGAAATTTTAGCAGTATTGTAGTGCCCATAACAGATTGCACCAAAGGCAAGACATTCATGTGGATCAATGAAGTTGAGGAAAGTTTTGATTTTCGAAAGAAGAAGGTAATCGAGGCACCTATATTATCCTTCGAATATTTTGACAAATATTTTGAGGTAGATTGTGATGCTTATGTAGCATTGGAGTTGTACTTATCCAAGCAAGTAGACCAATTGCATTTTTTAGTGAAAAGTTGAATGAGTTAAGAAAGAACTACTCCACTTATGATGTAGAATTTTAAGAAATTGTGCAATCATTACAACATTGGAGGCATTATTTAGTGTCGAAGGAGTTTGTGTTATTTACTAATCACATTGCATTAAAATATATAAACAACCAAAAGAAATTGAACAATAGACATGACAAATGGATCTCTTTATTACAAGGCTACACCTTTGTTCTAAAGCACAAATTAGGACGGTAGAATCAAGTTGCAAAACTTTGAGTTGGTGCATTATTCTTTTGACAACCATGGAAAATCAAGTAATTCTGATTGTTGCATTAAAGGAAATCTATGTGTTTGATAAAAAAAATTGGGAGATTGTGGAACAGTTGAAGAATATAGTCCTTGGGAACATGGATCTTACCGAGGGTGAATATTTTATGCAAGATGAATACCTCTTAAAAGGAAAAAAACTATGCATTCCAGTTGGTTCTGTTATCAAATAAAGTTGTAAAGGGCCACAGGCTGCAACCATGGGCGCAAATAAAAACACTTAGAACGAATCTTTCCAGGCCTGAAATAAATGGACAAAGACCGAAATAGATCTGGACCGTTCAATTAGAAAGAGCCACGCATCATCAGATCTATCACTCTAGGATTTTTACTTCGAGAGTTTTAAAATGAGAAACATTGCAAAGTCCCAGAGTTGCGAAGCGTGAAGTGCGAAGTAAAGCTTGATTATCTGATCCATAAGGGCATGTGGAAATAGATCAATGGATTTGCAGTTTTGTGAATTAGAGGTTTGATGGGAGAAATGCACAAGTTTCCCGCAACACGAGTTCACGAAGCACTCGGAGAGTGGGCCCAGGGTCACAACCCGAGGTCCTATGGAAGGTGGGTCTAGAAGGAAATATTGGCACCCATCGCATGGAGATGACCAATTCATCATTTTGAAGAAGCAATTGCAGTCGTTGATCACGAAAAATATCTGACCTTCGGTATGAGCAGGTGATTTCGCCAACTCGGGCATTGGGAAATCTGGAGTAGGGAAGGTGAAGACTCCCTAAGCGTGAAATCCTTAGATACTATTTGGGATAAGGCATCGGGTCATATCCCAAGGTCACATTGGAGCAAGGCCAAAGTCACAGTGTGCTCATCCTTTGCTCCATATCCAAGGCTCCTAAAGCGCCAAATTTGGCATTGTCTCCACGCAAGGTCTTATGTATCCCAAAATTGGCAAACGAGTAAAATTCAACAACTGCACCTCAAATAGAAGAATCTCCCTAGTGACAGATCTCGTTCAGACCAATAGCCCCGTGTTTGTATGTTCATTTAGCATCGCATTTAATTGCAACAAGTAGTCGTCCCTTGGTTATCTGGCCTGGTCTTAATCCCTAAGAGATATCAGTTAATGGACACAGAGATGGTGGTTGAATCTTTAACTCACTCCATAAATGGAAAGCAAGCTAAGAGTGGCTGTGAAGGTACACTTACGATTCGAAGCTTCTTTATGGGTAATTTTTCCTATAAAGCACATAACTATGCCTGGCTCGCGTCTGACATAATGAGGTCTGCACAACCTGACAGAGTGGGCTCCAACTGAAGGCTTTGAAGGATGTGATCAGATCACATTCTTGGTAGTTGCAACAATTTTGATATTTTGTAATGGTCGATGGTTGATCAGTGCTCCCATATTGTAAACTTTTGATGAAGAACACTAGTTCTCTGGTTATGTATTTGTTTTTGAGAAATATTGTTTAATGAAAGTCAACTTATTCTCCATCTTATTTTCCTATGATACTGAGAGAGTTCATGTTTGATTGATTCACATGGATTGTTGCAACTATATTATGATAAATGTTTGATTATAGTACTATTATGATTTCTTTCAACTTCCTTGAATTTGAATCTAAGAGGACCTTGTGTTTAAGCTTTTCCTCCTTAGGTTGCTGGAAAATCTAATGTTCATAGCAGACCTCTACACTTTCTCACCAAATTCTTCCTCCTATTCACCTTTACTCCAACTTACTGACTGAAGTTGATACAAGAACTCAATTGCTTGTGCATGCCAGCCCAAATTTTCTGAGTTAGAATGTTATTATCTTGAGTCTTATCCATTTTACCCCCTTAAAACTCATTTACATTTACTTTATAAATTGATGGGTATTGGGATTATCCTCATTAAAGTTCGAGGGTGATTCCTAGTGCTAACATAAATGGAACCGTTGTCGAGGATGGATTTGAGAATATTGAAGAGCTTCCTGGGAAGAACGACATAGATCCAACTCTTGATGGTAGACGAGAGAGGGATACAAAAAATTGACTGTAATCATATACCTAGTGACTCCACAATCATAGACTCCACTGGGGAGGATCCTACTGACAAAAAGATGAAGGAAATGACTAGCTATCAGTTTATGAGCTTTCTTCATGAACTTTTGTTATTCTTTATCAACTCATTTTTTTTTTCTCTTCACATATAAAGAGGATCATATTGTGTTTTGTTTATTTGGTTGATCACCAACCTTCCTTTATATATACATCCTTGGAAGAAGAAGACCTTCTTTCTGCCTATGTTGTAGATGTTGATATTATATCCTCAACTCAGCCTACTCATAAATATGAGCTTCATATTGAAACCCCTCCTGGACTCAATCACCCTTATAGTCCTGAGGAGGTTGAAATTGATCCACAGGCTCCTAAAATCTCATCACATCCTGCTGTTACTATTGAGCCTTGCCATCAGTGTGATAAGCCTCATATTTAGCCCACTTGTTTTCAAACTAGAATTAGAGACAAGTTGTTTAAACCTTTAAAGCTTTCATATCATCTTCATCCTTATCCTCTTGATTTCTTTAAGTACTTTCCCCATTTTTCTGGAGAGGATCATGTTACAGCTATGAGGCATGTGGAGGATTTCAAGAACTTTATTGACTAGTTTGAGATAATTTATGAGGATGTTACCATGAGGTTGTTTTCCAAATCCTTGTTAGGAGATGTTGTTGTATGGTTTAAGGGTTTGGGAGCTAACTCCATTGGTTCCTGGGTTGAATTATGAAATACATTTTTAAGGTATTGAGGTGAGACCAAGTCATTTGATCAATACCTACACGAGTTCACTACTTTGAGAAGGGGAAAAAGGGAAGTTTTTTCTGCTTTTAATCGAAGGTTTCATAGCTTGTATCACAACCTTCCCCTGGAAATTAAACCTTTTGGGACCACTGCCATGGTGTATTACATAGTGTCTTGCAACTCTGACCTTGTTTTTTATCTTAGGGAAAGAAAATCTACATCTTTATCACAGTTGTTCATGGATGTTGAGGAAGTGGAGGAGAACCTCCAAGCTTGTGGTAGGATTCAAGGTCAGTATCATATCAACTTTGAACATGAGGGAGGTTTTACTTGCTGTCCCTATGAAGGAAAAATTGTGTATTATTTTGTCTTTGAAAAAGGTATAAGTGAGCAGCCCTGTCTTGATGAAAATCATGTGTATGAACAGTTGGAAGAAGCAGTTACTACTATTCCTGAAATGGATATTTTTAACAGTTATATTCTTGATGAAATTACTGTTTTAAAGGTTGATCATAGATGTGAAGGGAAACCCATTTTTGATAAATATTCTAGTGATGACGAGCAAAAAGCTTATCTTATTTTTGATCACTATGAAGATAGTAAGGATGATGCATAGGTTGGCCTTGTCACATAAGACATAACCTGAAGTTTTGATTAGGAGCAACCCTTAGTTGAGACACGTGAAGAGATTGTTTATTCACAGCCCAGAATAAATCCACAATCATCAGTGGATCAACAACCACCTATGTTCATCCTTCTTCCACTCGTACCTACAGTTCACAGTAAGAAGCTATTTGACCCACAAATGTCTGTGGTTGTCATTCAATCAAGTGTGCCTATAAAGGACATCAAGCAAGCTGTCAGCAGTTTTGAAACAGTGAAGGTAACCTTTCATAAGTTAATCATGTGTTGCCTTTAGTTTCATGACCCTGTCGATGAATACATAAAGTTTCAATTTTAAAATTCCTTGGAGCATGTAGGCTTGATATTTTTATCAGCATTTGAAGGTAATATGGGTGATCATAAGAATGAAATTTGCCAGTTATCACAATTTCCCTATTTCTTATGGATCATTTGCAGTGAAGTGAAGGATTCAATTATCAAACAGTTTGAATGGCTATGGTGGAAGTTTTCTTTCACCTAGCATTTTGTAAAAGTCAATTAACTTTGGTTTTTTACATAAATAAGATCCCTCAGGAGTAGGTGTGTTTGATTTCATTTTTAGAATAGTGAACATGTTGGCCTGTTTTCTTCAGTATGATGTTTCAGAGCATGAATCCATAACCCAACAGATAAGGCACTGGAACTACTTGTTCTTGGCAACTCCCAGGGAACATGCCATCCCCTGTGGAGCCAAATTTTATCACATAAAGTTGTAAGGGCCGCAAGACGTAGCCATGAGTGCAAAGCACAACACTCAAAGAGACTCTTTCCAAGCCTGAAATCAATGGCTGAATCCTGAAATAGATCTGGACCATTCAATTAGTAAGAGCCACGCGTCATCAGAACTGTCACTTCGAGAGTTTTAAAATGAGAAACATTGCAAAGTCTCGGAGTCTCGAAGCATGAAGTGTGAAGTAAAGTTGGACCCTCCGATCTAGAAGGGAATGTGTAAATAGATCATCGGATTCATAGTTTCATGAATCAAAGGTTTGTTGGGAGCAATGCACAAGTTTCCCGCAACACGAGTTTGTGAAGCACTCGAAGAGTGGGCCCAGGGTCACAGCTCGAGGTCCTAAGGAAGGTGGTTTCAGAGGGAAAGGTTGGCACCCATCACATGGAGATGACCGATTTGAAGTTTTGAGGAAGAAATTGCAGCCTTCGATAGAAAAAAAGATATGATCGTCGGTCTGAGCAGGTGATTTTTCCGACTCGAGCATCGAAAAATCTGGAGTAGGGGAGGTGAAGACTCCCTAAGCGCGAAATCCTGAGATACCATTTCGTATAAGGTGTCGGGTCTCAACCCAAGGTCACATTGGAGCAAGGCCAAAGTCACAGGGCACTCATCCTCTGCTCTGCGTCCAAGACTCTTAAAGCGCCAAATTTGGCATTGTCTCCATGCAAGGTCTTATGTATCCCAGAATTGGTGAATGAGTAAACTTCAACAGCTGCACCTCAAATAACAGAATCGTCCCAGCGACAAATCTTGATCATACCAATATCCCCATGTTTGTATCTTCATTTAGCATCTCATTTAATCACAGCAAGTAGTCATCCCTTAGTTATCTGGCCCGGTCTTGATCCCGAGGAGATATCAGTTAATGGACACAGAGATGGTGGTTGAAACTTCAATTCACTCCATAAATGGAAAGCAGGCTGAGAGCAGCCGTGAAGGCACACTTATGATCCAAAGCTTCCTTATGGGATTTTTTTCCTGTAAAGAACATAACTATGCCTGGCTCATGTTTGACATAATGAGGTCTGCACAACTTGATAGAGTGGGCATCGACTGAATTCTTTGAAGGCAGTGATCAAATCACATTCCTGGTAGTTTCACCAGTTTTGAGTATATATACTTAGTTTTGATATTTTGTGATGGTCGATGGTTGAGCAGTGCTCCCGTATTGTAAACTTTTGATGAATAACTCTGGTTCTCTGGTTATGTATTTGTTTTTGAGACATCTTGTTTAATGAAAGTCAACTTCTTCTCCATCTTATTTGCCTCTGATACTAAGAGAGTTCATGTTTGATTGATTCACATGGATTGTTGTAACTATATTAAGATAAATGTTTGATTATAGTACTGTTATGATTTATTTCAAATTCCTTGAATTTGAATCCAATAGGACCTTGTGTTTAAGTTTTTCCTCCTTAGGTTGCTGGAAAATCTGATGTTCATAGAAGACCTCTACACTTTCTCACCAAAGTCTTCGTCCTATTCACCTTTACTCCAAATTACTAACTGAAGTTGATACAAGACTTCAATTGCTTGTGCATGCTAGCCTAGATTTTCCGAGTTAGAACATTATTATCTCAAGTATTATCCATTTGAATTCCTTAAAACTCATTTACATTTACTGTATAAACTGATGGGTACTGGGCTTATCCTCATTACAGTTTGAGGGTGATTCCTAGTGCTAACAGGTTCTATGAGGGGAAATATTATCCTAGAACTTCACAGTAGTGGTTTGGAAATACATTTTGGAAAGGATAAGATGCTAGCCTTAATCGAAGATAATTATTACTAGCATGTTGATAAAAAAAGCAGTCCCCTATATTTTCCCACTTCTGGTATAGTAAAAAACAATGACATCATAAGAAGAATATTTTTGAACGATTATAAGTTCATTACGTAGCCTTCAAGCTCATATTTGTCATGCATTTTGTAGAATCAAAATCTAAGTCTATATGCCCAAGATATTTATATTTTTTTCTAGAAGTCCGAGAGAGACATTGCAAAGAGAACTTTGAAAAATGGTAAGAATAATTTGTCTAATTATGGTGCAACTTTCCTCTCCATTTTTAAATTTTTGACTTAGTACTCTTCCCACTTAGTCATTTATCTCACCTTCCATATCCATCCATATCCACACTTAACCATTTTCCTCTCTTATCCCTTCACCTCTCTTCATAATCTCATCCCATACTTAGTCAATTTTTCATTTTCTTATTACTCTCATATCCCCTTCACTTCTCATACTTATCGATTTTTATACCTTCTATTCCTTACTCTCATTTCCATACTTTACCATTTTTCCCTCTTTCACTCTACTCTCATATTCTAATTTCATACTTAACCATTTTTACTCTCTTCCACTCATTCCATTCTTAGTCATTTTTCTATCTTCCACTTTACTCTCCTTCCTCACTACTCTTCTTACTCTATTCTCTATACTTAACCATTTTTCTCATTAATCTCATGTTCCCTTAATAATTTCTCTCATACTTAATCTTATATTCCTTTCACTTCTCTTCTCATACTTAACCATTTTTCTCTTTTCTCTCTTCCTTACTCTCCCATCCATACTTAACCATTTTTCTTTCTTACACTCTACTCTCTATACCACATATTCCATACTTAGCCATTTCATATTCATATTCTCATTTTCCATTTCTTTTTCTTATTTTCATTTTCCGTATTCCTTTTCCATAAGATTATTTTATTCACATGAATAATAAGGAAGGAATTTGAATTATAAACACCAAGTTTCAATCACCAAAATGCATGTGGGATGGGCATTTTAAAATAAAAGAAAAATTCAAATAAAGGGCTAAGAACGACGCACAAAATTAATGGACGATGGTTGAGTCTTTGACTTCCTAAGCTCGTATCCTGATCTCTCGACCTCCGTTTTTAGCAAACTATACCTCATTCGAAAGGTAATTAGATGAGGAAGATGATGGAATAGGTTCAAGAATTTAAATTGGACATAATATTATTATAAATTTAAATCACAGTTGGAAATATATTTTATGGTGTCCTGATAAATCTGCTTCATACCTCGACTTCACGAGCTCATATCTTGAGATCCAAAAATCAAAATATTGCTTAGAAAGACTCATTGGAAATCTGAGATGATGAATTTTACATAAAAATTGGTTTCCATGGCTGAGAAAGTTAATATAACATCCATAAAATTAAAATATAGTTCTCTCTTTTAAAAGGCAGTAAATTAAATGTTTTGAAAAATAAAAGTTTATTTAAAAAAAAAATTAAATATGAAAAATGACCAATTTAATGCACGAATGTAATTCATACAAATTATTTAATGATTTTTTAATGATAAATTAATTAAAGTGTATATTTCAATAAGAAAATCATACGGGAAATTCAAGAAGAGAAAAACCTAACTATCTCAATAAGTTCGAGGAAAAGATTTTAAAAAACAAGAAGGTACTTCATAAAAGGGTTAGAAAAGGTTGCATTATCATAGAGAAGAAGATCATAATAGAAAGGGTTACATCCATAAATATGCAGCCAATATTTTGATCAGAAAAGAAAGATCTCGATCTTCTTCATTCTTCTTTTTCTTCTACACTATTATTCTCAAGGCTTTATGCTTGTATTTTTGAATTGAACACAAGGTTGAGATTCTTTATTGTTTCTCTTGTATTCTTCCAAGACTTTTCTATATAATATCATGGAGTATTTACAGCCATATATATGATCCAAATGTAATCTATAATTGTCCATTGAATTCATGGGAATTTAGTCCTTGTTCTCCACAAGCTTTATTTCTGAAGATTTAGTCAATTGGTTTATTGAGATGTTTTCTATTGTTGAATATATTTTATGAATGAAACTCCACAAAGAACTACTTCAGGGTTTTACTTTAATGGTTTCTTTGATCTTTTGATTTTTGAGCATGATATTCTTGAAGTATTCCCATCAAGTTCCTTCAAGTTATGAACACATAACTCTTTTAAAGTTCTTTGAAATGATCAAAGTTACTTCATCATTTTTCTTGCGAGAAGATATGGATTTATCCTTTACTTGTATGTGATTTAGAGGTTTGCATAAATGGTGATATATATATATATATATATATATATATATATATATATATATATATATATATATATATATATATATATATATATATATATATATATATATATTGAAGCCTTCCTTCAATATTTTCATTTTTAAGAAGTTACTTGTTGCATATAAATATCAGATCAAGTTAGCGAGAACCATTCCATGTATAAATAAAAACAATAAAGATCTGGAGTTTTCCTTTGAGAATTCTCTCATTTTCATATCCCAAAATCTCCAAAGAAAAATATTTAAATAAATTGAAAGAGAGGTACCAGCTCTATAAAAACGAAGGGGGATTTTGTCCTCATGAGGTTGTTGTTTCGATATTAACATATCTATACATCAACATTTGTGGAGACCATACTGTGGAACTATTTATTTTAAATATATCTAAGGCTCAATTTCATATCTGATTGAAGAACCAAAGTCTCCATGGTTCAAATCTTTGAAAAGAAAATTCAAAATATTGTCTCTTGTTCTAGATGCACGGGGTTTATAAAAAAATTATTGAAATATGTTTGAATGACCACAATGAGAACAAAGAACAATCAAATATTCGAGAGGATGAAGCCCATGGTGATTCCATTAACATAAATCTTAAAAAACTGATAATTTTATTGGAACGATTCAAGAATTAGAAGATGAATCCATAGCCTAATGGAGAAAGAAGTTGATATTCATATTATGGTGTTGTTAGAAACCCACAGGGGTTCACTGTCCCACAGTTGGATCTAGTTGTTGATTAAAAATCCAATCACCTATATTTTTCCACTCCTGGTATAGTAAAAAAAAGTGACATCATAAGAAGAATATTTTTGAATGATTATAAGTTCATTATGTATCCTTCAATCTCAACTTCATCATGCATTTTTCAGAATCAAAATTTTTGAGTCCTTATGCTCAAGATATCCATATTTTTTCCAGAAGTCTAAGAGAGATATTGCAAAGAGAAATTTGAAAAATGGCAAGAATAATTTGTCTAAGTATGGTGCACCTTTCCTCTCCATTTTTTATTTTTTTACTTAGTACTCTCCTCACTTAGTCATTTCTCTCACCTTCCATCTCCACACTTAACCATTTTCCTCTCTTGTACCTTCACCTGTCTTCATTCTCATATCCCATACTCAGTCATTTTTCCATTTTCTTATTACTCTCATATCGCCTTCACTTCTCATACTTAGCCATTTGTATACCCTCTATTACTTAATCTCATTTCCATACTTAACTATTTTTCCCTCTTTCACTCTACTCTTTGTTGGACACACCGATCACACTAA
>JZKD02S2143674.1:847696-857988 GCA_000966675.3 Picea glauca
GAATCAGTGTGAGGGATATTTTTACACTTCTCACAAAACTTTAGTTAGCAATCACCATTCACAACATCATTACCTATTACTTCCATTCATACTTAGTTTCTTGCATGTAAATATATCTTAATGACATACATTAATAATACATAGCTATGCACCATCACAATAAAGAACACAAGGAACACCAAATACATGTATAATTTTCTTTTGTATTACGGACTACAATCCTTGGGTTTTATCAGCACCAATTGAAATAGAGAACCAACTCCAAGAGAGCACCAAATCTCAATGAAATACCTAGATTTTGTATCTCATCATAAACCAAGATGTGAGGAATCCAACCCTCAAGTACAATACCCAGCTTGTAGACATAAAGAAATCTATCAAACTGTATTGATAGTCTATACCAATACAAGTGCATCAACTATGCACAACCTGTCACAACAACTTATCACCTCAACCTGTCTCATCAATATCATCATCCAAATATGATTTGTAACTCTATAACATACCTGGTGAATGTGATCACACACCTGCAAACCTTCCTTAACTTCAACAACAATAAACTAGTATTTTCATCAAACTTTACTTTAGTCTCACATGAGTAATTTTGGATTAGTCAACAACCCTAACTTGCAACAATCATAACTATGTACTTGTAATGAATAAAGGTCTAAAAATGGTACAAAATGGTCTTTAGTGTCTTTTCTAAAATTCCTTCAGGTTTTACTAGTTGAAACCTCCCAGAAAAGGAGTTATAGAAAAAATGACATACCTTGTTGAATTATGGCTTATTCTAGAGAGCAACCTTGTAGAGAATGTTCCACACAGAATATTTGTTGTATGGATATGAAAATGGTACACAACATACTAAATACTGTACTATAACCAATACATTTTTTCTTATTGAATTTGGATCTGTTATGAATAATTTATGACATTTTTACTCGAAACACTTGTTTTAGACTAGTTTCAGGACTAGCCACAAACCCTATTTTCTACGGAGTGTAACTCCCAAAATACAATGACCCACAAGCTGAAATTGTTATCACGGTTACTTGGATACGCTGTATCAATGGCCTCCATATTTCTCTGTCTAAATCATTGTAGAAAAAAATTGATTGCGAAAATGGTGAGATGACTTGTAAATAACATACCTTAGAAAGCATCATCAAAAGACTTTATCCTCCCTTGAATTTTGGACTTATTTACTTCACCTTCCCTTTAAAATTCTCCTTGGATCTCCTTTGGTTACCTCAGTCACTTGTAGATATTCAATATTCTCAATGGATACTAATGGGATACCCTTGCTCTCTTATTTATACTCTCCAAGTAGCTTCCTCTAGAAGTATCCACTTAACCACTTTGTCCACTTAACCAACTTTGTACACTTAGCCACTTTGTCCACTTAACCAACTTTGTCCATTTAACCACTTTTTCCACTTAACCAACTTTGTCCACTTAACCACTTTATCCACAAATAGTAAACTCTCCAATTCTAGTTGCAACTAATTTATTTTTAATTGTTTTCTTGTTGCAACCACTTAAACCGTGACTAACCACTTTTACCGGTCAACTTCTTCTAGAATCTTCTAGAATAATTTAACTTCTTTGACCTTCTAGAGGATTCTAGATAACTCATAAGTGTTCTCCAACTTCATATGGCCATAATTATCTAACCGTGAGGATTTATGTGACGTTCCACATATCATCGGAAATGGCATGACATATACTATCCATATGGAATAGTTTCTCCTGCAAATTCACTGATATTCATTACATTATTCCTTAATCAAACTTGGGTTCCCTAACCACATTTTTGGGCTACCTAACCATTTGGACTTTACAAATCATCTTCCCATGAGGGATTTCACCATAACGGGGCCACTTTGAGAATTTTATCCAAGAGCATCTTCCCATGAGGGATTTCACCATAAGGGGATCACATTGGAGTTTATCCATTTGTTTATTCCTATGAACCATGAAAAGACAACAATGACCAACCTTTACATCATCTCATCTATATATCAATCCATGACAATACATCATTATGACACCACTTGACATCTTTTACATCAATTACATCTATGACAACATAGGCCATCAATCAATACATCAATGATACTATGACAAGACATAAACTCTTTGACATCAATGACAACATAATGAAACACTCTCTTCCACTCTACTCTCATATTCTCATTCCATACTTAACCATTTTTACTCTCTTCCACTCATTCCATACGTAGTCACTTTTCCCTCTTCCACTCTACTCTCCTTCCTCGCTACTCTTCTTACTCTACTCTCTATACTTAACCATTTTTCTCATTAATCTCATGTTCCCTTAGTCATTTCTCTCATACTTAGTTTCATATTCCTTTCAATTCTCTTCTCATACTTAACCATTTTTCTCTTTTCTCTCTTCCGTACTCTATTATCCATATTTAACCATTTTTCTTTCTTACACTCTACTCTCTATACCATATATTCCATACTTAGTCATTTCCACGTTCACATTCATATTCTCATTTTCCATTTATTTTTCTTATTTTCCTTTTCCTTATTCCTTTTCCATATTTCATGTAACTCCATGAATTATTCATATTATTTTAATATTATTTCTCTTGTCCTAAGTTTTCTAGACATATATCCAAGTGACATGTGGCAAGTGATTGGATGGTGATTGGACGTGATCTATGTAACATCCCTTTCTACTGAACACACTTTTATCAACTTATTCTTTGAGGACACTTGCATGCAAGTGATCCGGTTATGGTACATGGTGATTTTATTTCAATTATGGATTATACATGTTGATGATGTGGTGTGACTTATTGTTTCAATATATATGTATTGACAAAGGCTATTGACGAGTTTACCTGAGTGTGCAGGACAGGTGATGAATTATAGATGTTGATGGTTGTTGGGCCTGGGTATGGATTAAGAAAGAAAACAAATAAAAAGGAAAAGAAAAGACGAAGTGTGAACTGAGCGGAAGGCACATTGACTGAGATTGTGTTGAAGTGGTTAAAGAAGAAGAAAAGAAGGAGTGAAGCAAGGGAAATCTAGTCATTGAACGAGGAGATAGAGGATGACAGATCATCAAGGAATATGGATCGTGGACAACTCAGCAAGTGGAAGAAGATGTCAATGAGTGATTTGGAGCGCCTTGTGGAAAATATGGAAAGACAGGCAAACAAATCCCAGGAATTACGAGTCAAGTTGACCTAGGGTTTTAGACACCTAGGGTTTTGGTATCTAGGGTTTTAGACACCTAGACATTTTTCATTGTAATGTATAAATAAGAGCCTAGATGGGAGACGAGGGGTTCGTCATTGGTTGTTGTTGTTAATACTATTGTGTGTTGTGCAAGAGAGAAGTGTTGTGTGTGAGAGAATCTTGTATTGTAATATCTTCAGCTGGGTGTGAAGATCAACCATGCATCTGGGTGCGTGGGGAGGGGAGAGAGAGATCTGCAAGCTAAGAGCACATATAGAACTATATGTTTTCACATAATATATCAAGAAAAGCAGCTATGTGAACATAGACCTACAGAGAGGGTGAACCACATATATCTTGTTGTTCTGCGGGATTGGTGTTGTGTTCTTTCACCTTCTGTTATTATGTTATTGCATCATAGTGTTATATCTGATATATAACTGTGCGAAGTGGGTTAAGTTGGTAATATATATCTAGCTGTTGTGTTGCTATTGTTTTAGATCCACGTTGTATTTTCTCTGGTTGTAGACACCTATGTCTTGTAACCCCCCTATTCCTACTTCGGGTGAGACTGGATCTGTTTCGCAGGTGTTTCCGAAAGGGCCAGTAGTTAGGGCTTGTTGGTGCACTACTAGAGCTAAACCCTAGGTCTTCCCTTGTGCCAAAAATTGGTTCTTTTGCTGTGACCGAGATATTTTTGATGGAATGTCAAGGTGGTTTCCATTGAAGACAGAGATTCAAAAGTGGATAGAAGAACAAGAAAAGTAATCCGTTGAGGCTCAGAATAAGAATCCTAATCTTAGCACAGAGGATTGGTTGGGAAGGTATATCTTTACTAATATACATGAGATTTTCTTTGGAGGAATTCATAAGGAGCTATATGAGTGGTTAGCCAGATTAGAAGATACCCATCTTGAGATCATATTTATACCACTTGTGGTTTGGACATTGACGTTGATCAAGAAGGTCAAGAGAGTTTATAACACCATTTCAAGAGCATTAGATCACTGGTTTGATAGCACCATTGGAGGGTACAATACCGATTTTTCTATTGAAAGAATAGAGTTGTATAGCCAAGCAGAGAGATATTTATTTAAGGGACCTAGAGGAAATTTTTTACACTTTTTGAAGTTGAAGATCAAGATGCTATTGCATGAGAAGAAAATCTTGAAGATACAGTAGTTGGTCAGATCGAAAAGATAATGTTCAAGAACTCAGACAGCGACAGAGAAATAGAGGTTGGCCATACATGCATTGAGAGATCATTTAGAGAAGTTCCTCTGGTGAACCTATTTGAGCAGGGTCACGAGCCACTGGCATAGGATGAAGGGTTCTACAGTGGAGAAGAAGAAGAGTTGTTGAACAAGGAACATTCAGAGTCTGCTAGGGCAGAGGAAGAACAGACTGAAGAACTTCACTGAGAAGAATCAGTAACTTCAGGGAGTGCGTCGACTGCAGAAGTAAGCACTACTACCCCCCCTGTTTTTTTAGAAACATTAAGTAACCAGAGTAACCTAAGTTATCAAATAACTCAGAGAACTGGTACAAGTGGTTCAGTGCATACTCAGTCAGGAAACCTAGGAAGATCTATGGCAGATGAAATGAGGCTACCTATCTTTAGAGGAGATGGATCTGAAGATCCTAATCAACACTGGTTTTTATGTGAAGTTGTGTGGAGTATTAATAATGTCAGTGATGAATAAATTAAGAGAGCTCAGTTTAGTACTACCTTGAGAGATCGTGCACTGAGCTAGTACATGAAGTTTGTTACTAGAGTTGTATAGCCTAAAACAATGAACGAGATCAAGACTGTGTTGAGTGCGGAATTCAATAAACCCAAGTCGGAGTCGCAGTACATTAAACAACTAAAAGAAATCAAGCATAAAGTAGTTGAACCTATTTGGGAGTTTGATTAGAGGTTTAAGAACTTGACAGGCCGATTGAGTTTTTAGATTCCAAATGAGAAGAACAAGGAATGGTTCATTGCTTCCCTCTTATAATACATCAGAGTTCCTCTGATGCAACAAAAGGTTTCTTCGCAGGTTGAGGCATTGGAGATCGCCATGAAACTAGAATCAACCCATATGGGAGAATCCAACTCAGGTATGAGTCAAATTTTGAGTCAGCTAACTAGCTTATCTCTGCAGGTTGAAGATATGAAGAAAGACAAGGGAAAATATAAAAGAGAATACATCTGGTGTATCAGATGCAAATCAGAGGGCCATGATAATGAGAACTATCCCCTATTTCATGAGTACTTGGCCTCTGGAGCTCTGAGCCCTCTGAAGCAGGTTAATCTAACTTGGTGCAAGGTATGTAGAAATAGACATCGCCCTGGTGAATGCTACTACATGAAAAATTATGTTCAGACACCTATAAACCTCTACTACACATTCTGTAAATCTATGGGGAATGATGAGAAGGATTGTAGGGCTTACGATCTCTTGCATGAAATATCAAGAGACACATACCGAATTCAAGGCGAAGTATAGTAGGAAGGAACTGATACGTAGTTTAACTCTCCAGGAAGAGGAAACTTCAACCCTTACGTTGGATTCAGAGGAAGAGTATGAGGTGGAGGCATGGGTCAAGGTCGAGGTCAGATCATTTGTTATAACTTCGCACAACTAGGACACTTGGCAAGGGAATTTCAAAACCCTTGTACCACTTGCAACTACTGCAACTCATTTGAACATGTTATCAAAGATTTCCCTGTGTTTTTATCCAATATTTAGGAGAGACAAGGAGGAAACCAACAAGTACAATAAATCTCAGCAGAACCTCGCGGAGAGGATCCTAGAGTCATTCTTATCACTAGAGGAGGCGCTGCTATAGGCAAAGACAGAGTGACCCTAGGGAAGACTACAAAAGAATCTAGGGTCAGAAGTGTTGCAGAGAAGACACAAGAGTTTGATCCAAGGAAAGAAAAAAAGACATTTGAAGAATCAAGAAGAGAATTTGGAGGAGATCAGGCTTCTTCTTCAAAGGCACAACTAGAAGTGAGAGAATGTGGGATGTCATTGGAATTCGATCAATCTACATCACCGCGAGAAGGAAAAGAGGTAAGCAATATTGTTAGTTTCTTGTATACATTCATTGATTTGATTAAGGATGAAAGAGCCATACACAAACTACAATACTTGATCCAATAGTATGAACCAGGGAAGGTAGACCCTCTGCTGAATAGAGTAGTACATCAAGTATCCAAAAAGAGAAGGACAAATAAGGAAATACACCTTAATTCTCAGATTGGAGATTATTATATAGATTATGTGGTCCTCGACTTAGGGTCAGAAGTTGATGTTATGATGAAGCAAACCTGGGCACTGATGGGAAAAACTAAGTTAATTTAATCCCCTATCAGGCTTAGGATGGATAATCAGCAGGTAGTAAGCCCCTTTGGGAGACTTGAGCATGTCCCTATGGATATCAATGGGGTAAGGACATTTGCAGATTTCGAGGTGATTGAGATAGTTGATGATAGTTGTCCTTATCCCATGTTGTTAGGAATTTATTGGGCTTTCAACAATTCTATTGTCGTTGACTTAAAGAAAATAAGAATTACATTTGAAGGTGATGGCATTAGGGTCATTACACCTATGGATACCGATGAAGTTCGCAGATACATAGAACCCATCAAAGAAGACGACCGTGCATATGAGCTAGAAAATATTTACAAATTGACAACAAGATAGAGGGATTACATTAATCCTACAACATATGGGAACTTAAGCTGGAAGAGTCACAATGCATTCTCATCGGATTCATAAGAAGCAATAGAGAACTGGCAGAACAAGATGTACAAATTTTCTGCATGGAGGTGTGCTAGATTGACCAAGGAAGTTCATTGGATTGGCACAGAAGTAAGCAATCTGCCCACATTTGATGGTTTAAATCATTTAGAAACTTTCTTACTAGAATTTGAAGAAATTGTACCAGTACAACAACAACTGTTGGCATTGGATGAAGCTTTAAAAGAAAGGCTAGAGAGATGGTGGGGAACACATAAGAAGAACATTGTGAAGTGGATGAAATGTCTTACTTTGATGATAGTGCACTTTTCAGAACAAACCAATGGGTGCAAAGTTAGATACATAGGATAAATTTGTCCAAAGGACCATGTGCAAAGTTTTGAGGAGGCCTAGAGAACCATTCCTCAAGAGCAGTGGGTGCATAAATTCATTAACACTTTGGACACAACCCCTATCAACTGGTATCTTCGAGCGGAACTGTGCCTCACCACTGCAAATTGGCAAGGTATGACTCAGAATTTTGTAGCTACATTTTTATTTGAAATTCATTACCCTACAGTAGATCAAGCCTTACAAGTTGTGAGACATAAAGTATTTGAGGAGGAACCTAACCTCTCTCTGGAGCAAGAAGAGGATGAATGGACTACACCTCTTCAGAGATTGCAAGGATGTTACAATACCAATGTTGATGAATACGATGATCCTAGGAATGTGAACATCGCAGAAACAGAAGGACAGAGATACATAGAAGGAACAAGAGTAGAAATACCTTTTATTGGACAACCAATAAAAATCAAGAAAGTTAACATTGGAACAGAGCAAGCCCCTAAGCTCGCAAATGTTGGAGATTATTAGGATGATGCCACTATTGACAAGATCATCGAACTACTGCATGAATATTAGGACTTGTTTCCAACCAAGTTCACTGATAGGAAGGGCATTAAAGGGCCCATGGGAGAGATGAAGATCCCCTTGAAACCATATGCAAGGCCAGTCAAGTAGAGACCCCACATATTGAATCCAAAATATAAGCAGAAAGTCAAGATTTAATTAGACAGAATGTTGGAAGCAGGAATCATAGAACCTGTTGAAGAGTTAGAATGGATTAGCCCTATGGTGGTTCAAGATAAGAAGACAAGAGAGATCAGAATCTGTGTAGACTTGAGGAAACTGAATGATGCATGTTTACATAATCCATTCCCTACACCGTTTACTGGTGAAGTGTTAGATAATGTGGGAGGACAAGAAGTTTACTCCTTCACAGATGGATTTTCAGGTTATTACTAGATCAGGATTGCCAAGGAAGATCACCATAAGACCACATTTGCAACAGACTGGGGATCCTACCAGTACACAGTGATGCCTTTTGCATTGAATAATGCACCATTCATCTTTTCTAGGGTGGCGGTTGAACCATTCAAGGAATTTCTACATAAATTTCTGGAAGCATATTTTGATGATTGGACTGTTTTTATCTTATTTCAAAATTATATTGAATGTTTAAGACTAATGTTGGATAAGTGCAGGCAATGCCAAATTTCCCTAAACCTGAAGAAGTGCTTCTTCTTTTCAGCCTTTGGAGTTGATCTAAAAATAAAGAAGACTTGTATCCTTGAAAATATTTGCAAGTTAAATTTTATGTGTTAAAAGAAAATGGATCAACTTTGCAAACACATCTTTAATAGGATTTACTCATTCAAAAATGCATATAAAAAATAGCATAATCAATGAACATAAAACACATAACACAACAAATGATAAAGGAGTTCACCCCTCTCTTGGGCTACATCTCCTGGTCCAGCTTCCAATGGATCATTAGTATTATTTTCTCAAAGTTCTAAAAAATGTGCTTTAAAATACTCAAACTACCAAATAGACTATTCCAATGGCTTTAGAACGTCCAAAAACCCCTAGCTGGGATTTTTTGGCACCTTGTTTGGCCAAAAAGTGAATAAGATAGGCTTCCTGGAAGTCCCCCCTTCAAGCTTGTTGTCTTTGCATCTACAAAACGCACCTCCTATGGCTCAACCTAGACCACACGCTTATTTAAGTGTAAAAACCTAGCACCGGATGCAACTGCACAAACGGTGCGAACTGTAGAACAGTTACGGGCGCACCTAGCCCCTAACTGTCAAGGGCCAGGTCATATCAACCCATGCGACCACGCACTAGCATAAATACGGGCTCCCGTTTCAAAAGCCAATGGTCAAAGGCCAAATGGAGGTCGTTGTAATAACCATTGGAACAAACGTTAACCACGCACATGCCATACAACATAACTATGGGTCATATATGATATAGCGCGCGACCAAGGGTTGGGGTTAAGCCCCGGCCCGATCGCAGCCCAAACCACCCATACATTCAAACTTTAATATAATCCGGGTCATATATATATTAAGTAACACACGGTGGTGTGCCAGTTGGTGACTCTTTTCCAAGTCATTTCCCCTGCCCGGAGGTCGCGGGGTCAACTCCGACCAACTACATAAGTTTTAACCAAATAAAAAGATGACACGTGGTAGCCATTAATTGGGTCACGTGTCGTCGCTCCATTTTCTACCAAACATGCCAAGTCACCTACCAACTATCCAAATTCCATCCTACCACATGTCGTATGACCTACCACGTGCCGTACGACCTGCCACATCAGTGTCCGTACGGACTGTACGGACTATACAGTCAACAACCCTTTTTTTCCTATTTGTAAATTTGAACAGAACATGATATCTCTCACTCCCGATGTTCGTTTGAACCCAAACGAGTTGCGTTGGGTTTGCAACGATGAGGCATATGGTCTCATCCGATTTGAAGTGATTCCGAACACTTTGAATTTTTGAGCAAAATTTGATCCCCTGATCACACCTCCCCATTGGAAAGCTTTTGGACCTCCAAAAGACTATATTCAGTCTATGTGAAGATGAGGGTAAATTTCCCTCACCCTTTCAACCTCAATCCACTTGGATTTTCTTGGATTTGTACCTTTAAGACCAACTCGAAGATACTCCACATTTCCTCGTTTTGAAGTTCGCATTCTCCTGTCAAGGATGGTGTCTTCATGCAGTTCTGTAAGATATTTTGGGGAAAAATCATCTATAGAAGGAATCTGAACGTGCTCTCCATGATCATCAATCAACGGAGGCTCATACAATTTCAAATTCTCAACATTAACAGCTGCATACATTTACATATAAGGAGGCAAATCTAAACGAAAGGCATTGTTACCAATCTTGTCGATAATCTTGAAAGGACCATACCAAATCAATTTCAATTTTTTACCTTCTCCTTTAAGTCTCTCCTTACTTATGTAAAGCCAAACTTCATCTTCAA
>JZKD02S2143674.1:861220-879030 GCA_000966675.3 Picea glauca
ATGAGTGTTGCACTATCCAATCTTAAAGAAGCAAGCTGAATTTTGGTTTCATCATCTTGAATTTTTTGTATCCTACAATACACCTCAATCTGACGTATCCAATTATCTAATTTCTTAGCATTAACTTCTCCATTGTATATTGGCAATTCAAATTTAATATCAAGCTTTAATGAAGGAAATTGTGAAGGAGTTTTACCATGACCCTTTGGAGAATTATGAAGAGGTCTTGAATTGGTAGAAGAAGAAGAAGAAGAAGAATATGGAGGAGAGGGTGGTGGAGAAGCACCATTCCCTCCATTTCCATTTGGAGTTTTATCACCACTATCTCCCTTATGCTTTGAACGGTTGGAGCCTTCACCTTGCAACCTTGTATTCCTTTCTATCAAGATCTTCATCATCTCTCTCATTTCCATGACAGCCTTTCTGAGATATTCATCTTCTGCAGGAACATGTTCATGACTCTCTTCATGAGCCATACTTGGTGAATGCCTCCTTGAAACTTGCGGTGATGGCATATTCTTCCTCCTTGAAGGATGAGAACTTGGCTCTACAAGTTGACCTTCTCCTCTTGTGATTTTCAACCTTGTGAGCATCAGAAAACAAAACACTTGCAAATAATCAAGTCTTCAAAAACCTATGCTCTGACACCAACTTGATCTAAAAATGAAGAAGACTTGTATCCTTGAAAATATTTGCAAGTTAAATTTTATGTGTTAAAAGAAAATGGATCAACTTTTCAAACACATATTTAATAGGATTTACTCATTCAAAAATGCATATAAACAACAACATAATCAATGAACATAAAACACATAACACAACAAATGATAAAGAAGTTCACCCCTCTCTTGGGCTACATCTCCTGGTCCAACTTCCAATGGATCATTAGTATTATTTGCTCAAAGTTCTTAAAAATGTGCTTTACAATACTCAAAATGCCAAATAGATTGTTCCAATGGCTTCAGAACATCCAAAAACCCCTAGATGGGTCTTTTCGGCACCTTGTTTGGCCAAAAAGTGAAGAAGATAGGCTTCCTGGAAGTCCCCCATTCAAGCTTGTTGTCTCTGCATCTAAAAAATGCACCTCCTATGGATCAACCTAGCCCACATGCTTATTTAAGCGTAAAAACCTAGCACTGGACGCAACCGCACAAACGGTGCAAACTGTAGAACAGTTACGGGCGCACCTAGCCCCTAACCGTCAAGGGCCAGGTCATATCAACCCATACGACCATGCGCTAGCATAAATATGGGCTCCCATTTGAAAAGCCAATTGTCAAAGGCCAAATGGCAGTCATTGTAATAACCGTTGGAACAATTGTTAACCACGCACGCACGCCATACAACATAACTGTGGGTCATATATGATATAGCGCGCGACCAAGGGCTGGGGCTAAGCCTCGGCCCGGTCGTGGCCCAAACCACCCATACATTCAAACTTTAATATAATCTAGGTCATATATATATTAAGTAACACATGGTGGCATGCCGGTTGGCGGCTCTTTGCCAAGTCGTTGCCCCTGCCCGGAGGTCGCGGGGTCGACTCCGACCAACTACATAAGTTTTAACCAAATAAAAAGATGACACGTGGCAGCCATTAATTGGGCCATGTGTCATCGCTCCATTCGCTGCCAAACATGCCAAGTCACCTGCCAACTATCCAAATGACATCCTTCCATGTGTCATATGACCTGCCACGTCAACGTCCATATGGACTGTACGGACTGTACAGTCAACAACCCTTTTTTGCCTGTTTGTAAATTTGAACAGAACGCGATATCTCTCGCTCTCAACGTCCGTTTGAACCCAAACGAGTTGCATTGGGTTCACAATGATGAGGCCTACGCTCTCATCTGATTTGATGTGATTCCAAACACTTTGAATTTTTGAGCAAAATTTGATCCCCTAATCAGGAGTACTGCTAGGCCATATTGTATGTCAGCAGGGGTTGCTAGTAGATCCGTCCAAGATTATCATTATTGTTGATTTACCTCCTCCTACTCCATTAAAAAAGTTGTGCACTACACTGGGACATATTGGATACTACAGAAATTTCATTAAGGGCTATGCACAGATTACATCACCCATGGAGAAGTTGTTGAATAAATATTGTCAGTTTCAATGGACAAAAGAATGCCAGCAAATCTTCGACACACTGAAACAGAAAATTGTCACTGCGCCTATTATGGTTTTCCCAGATTGGAGTAAGGAATTTCATGTTCTTGTAGATGCATCCTCTATTTCATTGGGAGCAGTGCTAGTACAACCAGGAGTAGGATATATTGACCATCTGTTATCCTTTGCTAGCAGGAAGCTCTCAACAACTGAGATAAATTACACTACCACTGAAAGAGAAGGATTACCCATGGTGTATGCACTAGAGAAGTTTTGTCACTACTTGTTGGGAGGACACTTTAAGATGTTCATTGATCACTCTGCGTTGAAATACCTAGTCAACAAGCCAGTGTTGGGTGGAATAATATGCAGATGGATTATATTATTCCAGGGATATGATTTTGAAATTGTGGTCAAGGCAGGGAGAATGAATAATGGACTTGACCACTTGTCTAGGTTAGAACATGGAGAGGAACCTACTAGTCTGGAGGATACACTACCTAATGCAAAGTTGTTGGCCATAAGAAAGTTCTATGATCACTTCATCGAGATAGTCCATTTCCTGTCAACAGGAATGGTACCTCGCGAATATACAATTATCTAGAAGAAACAACTGGTAGTTCGCTTTGAGGATTTTTCACTTATAGTTGGACAACTATACAAGATGGGACCTGATGAGATCTTGAGGAGATGTGTTATGGAGGCAAAAATATCATTGATTTTGGCAGACGCACACGAGGGCATCGCAGGAGGACACTATGCAGGGAAAGAAACAGTGCAGAATGTTCTCAGAGATGGCCTCTAGTGGCCCACTTTACACAAAGACGCTAAGGAATACTACAGAGCCTGTGATGTATGCCAAAGAGTTGGGAAACCTTCCAGAAGAGATGAGATGCCTTTAGCACCAAAAATAAGCTTACATACCTTTGAGAAATGGGCCATTGATTTTGTGGGACCTATCAACCCACCAGGAAAGTGCACAGGAGCCAGACACAACATCACTGCGACAAAGTATCTGACAAGATGGGAAGAAACAAGAGCATTCAAGGAATGTAGTGAAACTACAACTGCGTGATTCATATTTGATGATATCATAACAAGGTTTGGATGTCCAAAGATCCTGATGAGTGATCAAGACACACATTTTATTAATAAGACTATTGAAGCCTTGACTTAGGAATTTGAAGTTCACCATCAGAAGAGTACTCCATACCATCCACAGGAAAATGGTACAGTCGAAGCCTTCAATAAGATCTTGGAGACAACACTGAGGAAAATTTGCAGTGTAAACATGGATGATTGGGATTTGAGAGTACCTGCAGTATTATGGACCTATAGAACCACTTGCAAGTAACTGACAATGCAGACTCCCTTTAAGTTGGACTATGGTCTAGAAGAAGTTGTACCTATGGAATACTTGGTTCCTAGTCTAAGAATTATAGCCTTTATAGATATGGATGACACTGGCACTGTTTAAGAGAGGCTCGCAAAGTTGGTCGAATTGGAGGAAGATAGGTTTATTGCAGGATTTCATCAACAAGTATAGAAGGAACGAGAGAAGTCTTACCATGACAGACACATCAAGAAGAAGGCCTCTAAGCAAAGATATCTGGTATCGATATACAAAAATAAGTTCATGAAGCATCCGGGGAAGTTCAGGACACATTGGCTTGGGCCATATGAGTTTGCCTATGTTATAGAAGGAGGAGCTGCACAGTTTAATACTTTGAAGGGAGAATGGAAGGAAGGTTTGGTGAATGGGAGTCGGCTGAGATTGTACTATGAAAACAGGTTGCCTCGTAGCTCTCAGTAAAATAAGAAGGAGAAGGGTCTAGGTACTATTATCTCCTCAAATAAATTGGTGGAAATTTTTCTTTTGAGGTGATATGTTGTGGTATAAATTTTATTCCTAATTTTTTGTAGGTAGGTTAGAGAGTCTGTGTTGTGTAAATAAGCTCAAAAGAAATTTTGGATTTGGTTTGGTCAAGCAAAAGTCAGAATCTCAGGTTTCAGTGGTTTAGGCGAGCCTGAAACACGCTCATTAACCACCGAAAGCCTTCATTCCCGGTAGTTAAGAGGGAAAATAAAAAATGTGGTTAACCACCGAAAATGTTTCAACGGTGAAAATGGAAAGCCCGTTATTTCACATGAGCCAGCTGTCAGTTGGAGCAATGATGGAAACATAACTGTCGAAAGCTCGCCAAGTTGGAAGGTATGCACGTTCTAATTGTGTCTATCTGAAAATTTGAGTTCTTGTTGTCCTTTCATCCGCATTTGTCTTTTCAAAATGAAGACACGGAGGTGATACAAAAATTCATGCATGTTATCATGAAGCCTCCCTCCATTTCCAGTCACAAGTACACAATCTATCATGATCTCGTTAATCCCTCATTAAATCCTCATTCATTATCAATTTGAATTCTGGAGATTACTGAGACAATCGTAAGTTCGTGATTTCATCAATCAGATGCGCTTCTAGAGATCATAATCATGTTTCCCAGGGTGATCTTCAAGCTCCATTAGAGTCCAGTAAATCGCTCTCAAGCCAATTAAGTTAGACCGATTTATCAAGCAAGTTCAAAACCCATCTCGTTTCAATTCAAATGAATATACTACCAAAAATCGAAAGTTTCGGCATGCTCTCAGTTAATTTAATGCCTAAACTTGGTTAGTGTTTGAGCTTGGTGAGATGAACTCTGTGTCACCCTGTCCCGTTTACTCTTCCATCAGTCATACTCTTCGTCAGCCTAAATCCTAGAAGTCTTTGTCTCCCTGGCACTTAGTTTCCATAATCACAGGTACAGTCAGCATCAACTAATGTCGAAAGCAAGGCTAGTTTTAGGGTCTGAAGTGGATGGGGTTTGGTACCTAGAAGCTAACCCGGAGGTGGCACAATTCTTCAAACAGGCTGGGGTATTTTCATATTGTGAAAAAATAGCCAATTTTCATCAACAAGTGGTCGAGGATTTTTCCATTTCTTATGATGGGCGATCTGCTAAAATAGGAAAGGAGGAGTTTATCATTGATGAAGTTTCCATTGTTGAGTATACAGGTTTACCTAGGTCAGGAGACTGTTGGTTCAAGTCTACCACACCTTCAAACATTGAATTCAGGTCATACCTCCTGCCTGTACACAAATATTTGATCTAGAAAAAGGATATTCCAATGTCATACTTAGAACCAAAGTGGCAGTCCTTGTTGAAAGCAATATTTGTTTACATAACATGTGAGGGGCGGTACAATAGAGTGATGTTCTATAACTTTAAGATTTTAAACCATTTACAGGCAGAGACCCAATTAATCTACCATTTTTCCTGCACAAAGCCCTCATGAAAATGTCTAAACAGGTCAAGGCCAAGCCCACTAAGGTTGCAAGAAGATTGTCTCATCAAGGATTCATTACTCTTATTGTCAAAGATTCATTGAAGAAAAGGCAGGTAGATTGGAACTATTTCCTCTTCTAGAATGAATTCCAGACTGGTTGTCAACAGCAGGAGAAGGGTAAAAAGGCGACCACTAAGAAGAATATTACTCCCAAAAGAATTCATAGAAAAAGGAAGGGTATCTCACCACCAAGAGATCTGATAGAATCATCCTCTATCAAGAAGAAAAGAATCAAAAGAAAACTACAGTTTGAGGGTGAGCAGTCCAAGGACCCTGCTACAGGAAGTAACCCTTTAAACCTACCCTATAGTGATTCAGAACCAGAACAAGAATTACCAAAGACATAGGGTAAGGTACAGACTATTGTTCCAATTTACCTTCACCAACTCCTCTAGAGGCACACAGTCCACCAGTGGCAAAAGCCTCTTCAAGTAAGCCTAAAGCAGCTAGATCACGGAAAATCAATAAACTCCTACAATAGGTCTATGAAATGGAAGTCTTGGAAAGGGTTATTAAAAAAGCCAACACAGACCTGCCCGAAAGAAATGAAGAAATTTTCAAAATAAACCAAACCCTCAAAGAGAAGCATGACAAGATTAAAGATAGGAACAGGGTATTGATCAGGGAAAACATGAAGCGGTATAGACAACTTAGAATTTTGAGGTTGAAGTTAAAAAAGTATCAATCACCAACGCAGGCGAAAACTGGAGCGGAAACTCTAGCTAACGTAGCTACAACCATGGTAGACACACCCGAACTTTCCCCACGGGAAGTAGAATTTCACAGATCTGCACGAACAAGGGCTACCTCATCCAAGAAACCTTGAACATCAAAAAAGGATCCAAGGTAATCATTTTTGCAAATTTTGAAGTTTTCTCAAAGCTGAAATTTTGGTGGTTTAGGCGAACAGGATGACTGTTCATTAACCACTGAAACAAGGCTTTCGGTAGATAATCCGCTCAGGAGATTTCTAGGTTAACCACCGAAAGCCTGCCATTTCCAGAATGATCAAGTTTTTGCACAGATCGAAGTTTTTTGAGTTGGAAAGGTTTGAAACCTCTTCGAATGGACATTTGATGAATTTTCAAGACAGATCCAATAGCTATTTTTGATATATTATGGAAAGACGAGGTGTTTCAAAGGTTTTTGGTATCTTTGACAAAGACAGAAAATCAAGACGCTTACTCACATCAACAGTTTCAAATTTGTATCTCTTGGAGAGTCATCATTTAGCCTTGGAAGGCTATCCTGCACTGCACCATCACTCAACAAGAGATGAAGACCATGAAATCTGGGATTGACCTCATTTTGGGGGATCATTCCACATCTTTTGCAACTAAATTTTGACTTTCTATCTTTAGCATATTTGATCCATGTTTTCAGGATCTCAAGACTATAGCATTGTAAAGCTATAAAGCTAAAGGTAGAATAGGAACTAGGGGTTCGAATTTGGAGACTTTTTCATGTTATGTACTCAAACTTCTCATTTTCATATTGATTAATACAAGCTTATTTTGCCATAAATTGTTCATATTTCATCTTCTTATCTATTCTGTACTTGCACCTGGATATTATATTCATGTTGTTATGCTTGTTTATGCCTGATAATTGTCATCTTATCATTGCATTCATAAGTTAAACTTTGCAAGCATTCGTGTGATTATTGTAATTGGCCATTCATATATGCTTTATATGTGATTATGTTGATATAATAGTTATTTCTTCATACATCCCTTTATTTGTAAACTCTCTGAACATTTGTGGTTGAAAGCCTTGTCCATCTAAATGTGTTTGTGCATGATTTGAGTGAGAAATGATTCAGTCCTCTGACTTGATCCAAACCCACACTTTTTATTTAGAAAACAATTACCAAAAGATTAAGGTACCAGGCATCTCTGACTTACAGCCTAGGAGAGTTTCTTAGAGGGATAACAAATTGGCATCGTTGCCAGGGAGAGGAGATCGAAGCTCAACTTCCTTGGGAGACGACATAGATCCAGATTTGACGATAGACAATGTCTAGACATCATTTGGGTTGTAATTATCTATCTGGCGACTCCATTGAAACGAAGTGGCTCCAAAAAGAGCTCACACTAGGGCGAACCTAGAAGGCCCACTGAGAACACTAGTTCCTGACCCTGAGAAGATCATCAGTAAGGGCAAAGGTTTAAAAAGATAGGCTTCCGGATCTGCAAAGACATTAAATTCAGGTATTCAAACTGACACTTCTTCTTTCATATCTAAAAGTCCTCTAGTTGAATCCCCTGCTGCTGAAACTCATAGTTCTCAGGAAATTGAAAATTTATGTCAAATATTGAAGATAGAGGAACCTTCACTTTCTTCTAATATTACTGACTCTGTTCTTGAGCATGATATTTCATCCCATCCTAAAGAGATAATTACAGGGTCCTCTCAGCAAAAGGAAACCTCTTCTTCATATTCTTTGAATTCCTCACCCACCAAACCTACAGAAGGTGTTCTCTACACTCATACTAATCTGCCTGTTCTTGAAGATATTTTACATGATTTGTCATCTAAGGGAGAAGAAAGTTTAGCCTTGTTTCTCGGTCAGTTTTATAAGGCCTCTTATTTTTCACCCATTCTTGAAAATTCTGTTCAAGGTGAAGTGAGACAACCATTCTATTTTAACTCAATCATCCCATCTCCACCTTCATCTCCTACAAATTCTTCTTCTGTATCAACCCCCAAGACTGCCATGACTGCCCCTTTAACCAAGATGGAATAGATTTTGGCAAATAGGTATGCTCCACTTGTATTGACCAATCCTTTGTCTACTATGCCAACTAGAGATTATCAGAAATATATGCCAAAGTTTACCGAAGCGGGGGATTATACTGTTGAAGAACATATTGAAGCTTTTTATGCTTATGCTGAAAATATTAACATTTCAGAAGAAGATGTGTGGACCAGATTTTTTGTTCTGAGTTTGGATGGCCAATCCCAGAAATGGTTCAAAGAACTAAAATTCAGTCACAGGTATTGAACAATTGGATGAGGTATTCTTAAAAAACTAGGGAGAAAGAAGAGATATGTTATATTACATTTCTGAGTTTGGAAATTTAAGGAGAGAAGATGGAGAGTTGGTCTCGGAATTCATCAAAAGATTTAATAGAATGTTTGGCAAGATCCCTGCAGAGATCAAACCAAGTGACACATCGGCCAAGATCACATTCTCTGTTGCCTTTGATCCAGATTTTTGTCTAATCCTCAGAGAAAGAAGATCATCCACACTTGCTTTAATGAAAGATGACGCCCTCGAGGTTGAATCAAACATTATAGCATCTTGGAAGCTCAAAGGAAAGGTTGAGAGAAAGAAGTCTGTTGTTGAGCCCTATTCTTCTTCTAATAGTAAAATGGAAAAGATGGAAAAGATGTTGGACAACTTGACATCTGAAATGTCAAAATTGAAGATCCAGAATCAGCAACCAACAAGGGAAAAAGAGCCAAATACTTTTTCCCTGAGAAATCCAAATGATTTCCCTTACAGAAGGAACAATCCACAAGTCCAGATCCTTTAGAGAGACAGGAATGCAGCCGATGATCAGAGAATCAGACCACCTTTTCAAAATTCAATGTTATATGAAGAACAACATCCATCTCATGATGAAGTCGAAGAAGCAGATGAAATAAATTGTTTTGGTGATGAAAATGATTCTTCCTTTTTGACACAAGTAGACTATGAAGAAGCCCTGATGGACCAGCAAATTTATGAGGCAAGTATCGAAGAATCTGTCTACTTGAAAGATGACCAGAAAGGTTATAACTTAAGATCCAAGAATGTTGTCCCGAAACCATTGCTTGATGCTCCTGTGAAGAACAAAGAAGCTGTTGCTCCGGTGAAGAGTAAAGAAGTTGCTGCCAAGCAGCCTGCCACTCATGTAAAATAGACCTCCTCTCCTGAAAAACATCAGTAGAAGCAAACACAGCCCCTAGCCAAGGAGCAAGTTAGTCTCAAAGCTCCTTCCAATGAGGTAAAAGCTTATGATAAATCAACTCTCTCTTTTAATTTCAAATCAGAAATTCAGAAAGTAAAGATACCTATGCCTTTAATCGAACTCATGAAGAATGAAATATTTAAATCAACCATCCTGAAGTCCCTTGAGCCAAAGACCTCTTCATCTGCCGATTTTTTTAACCTACAAGATGACAAGCCAACAGTAACTATAGGGCCTATGATAGAAGATCGAGATGATTCTTGTCCACCATTCTATATATCCCTAAATGTCCATGATAAGATCCTCCACAATTGCTTGCTTGATTCTGGGGCGTCACATAATCTTATGCCCAAAGCAGTGATGGATGAACTTGGGCTTGAGGTCACCAAACCATATCATGATCTCTTCTCGTTTGATTCTAGGAAACTCAGATGCATTGGCCTCATAAAAGACCTTGTTATAAACCTTGCCCAATTGCCAATGATAAGCATGGTAATGGATGTGGTGGTTGCTAATATCCCACCTAAGTTTGGGCTCCTATTGTCTCATCCATGGGGAAAAAGGTTAGGAGGTACCTTGCAAATGGATATTTCATATGCTATGATTCCAGTCTTTGGAGGAGAGATGAAAATACTTTACAGAGAGAATCAACTTGCCTACATCATCAGCGATGCGAAAAATTCTGTAAATCATCCTATTTATGCTATGGATACAGATTTTGTCTCGTGCATTCTTCAAATAGATGATTCTCAATCAACTCCTATGTAGCTTGTGAATCCTATCGAACAACAAACTGATGATAAGAACGTTTCATTCTGGACCATGTATTTTTATGGGGCCAGTACTAAAGATTCAGCAGGTGCAGGGGTAGTTTTGATTTCTCCTTCAAAGGAGACTATATCTTTGTCTTTTAAGCTCGATTTCAGAACTACTAACAACATAGTAGAGTATGAGGCCTTGCTGTTGGGATTAAATTCAGCTAAGGAGATGGGGATAAAAGGTTTAAAGGTATTTAGAGATGCAGATCTCATCATACAACAAGTAAACAGTACCTTTCAAGCAAAGCATGTCAAATTGAAAGCCTACAGGGATGAGGTATGGAAAGTACAATACTCTTTTTCTATTTTTGAAATTTCTTATATACCCAGGGATATGAATCATCTTGTCGATTCCCTTGTTGTTTCAGCCAGCATGTTTATTCATCCCATGCCCCCGAGGCTCAGATATGAAATCCAAGTCAAATATAGACCATCTTTGCCCGACAATATTAAATACTGGAAAGTTTTTGAGGATGATGATGAAAGTAACAGATTTCTTCAAGTGGTAGATGAATTTTCTGATATGCATGTTAATCAGCAGAATCTAAATGTAGAAGAATCCCAAAAGCCTAATCTAAAACAAAGATTGGGTCAACATGATATTGTTCAACTACCTAACAATTATATACCTCGAGGTTTGGTACCTCTCGAAAAGATTTTCAATCACAATGATGTTCCTTACAAGCCAAATAAAAAGGAGAAAGATCCTGCTATTCATGAGCACAACATAGGGAACGAAAGCCAGCCTAAATTCATTAATCTGTCTTCTAAATTGACTGTTGATCAGAAGTCCGAATATTGCAGCGTCTTGAAAGAATTTTCTGATGTTTTTTCTTGGAAATATAGTGATCTAAAGACTTATGACCCTGATATCATTCAACACAAGATCCCTCTTGAGAAAGACACCATCCCTTTCAAACAAAAGCTCATACCTATCAGTCCTCTTCTTTTTCCTATGATTGAAAGAGAAATTAAAAATATTCTCGATGCAAAGATCATAATCCCTTTGAGATACTCCAAATGGATTGCAAATCTAGTAATAATGAGAAAGAAAAATGGTGAGGTCAAACTATGTGTGGATTTCAGAAACCTAAATAGATGCTCTAAGAAAGACAACTATCCCCTACCTAAAATGGAACATTCGCTGCAAAGGATTTCAGGGACTATTGTCATATCTTTCCTAGATGGTTTTTCCAGCTATAATCAGATTTTTGTCCATCCCGATGACTAGGAGAAGACTACATTTACTACTCCTTGGGGTACCTTTATGTACGCCAATATGCCATTTGGATTAATGAATGTTGTGGCCACGTTTCAAAGGGACATGGACATAGATTTCGTGGGGGAAAAGGACAAGTTTGTCCTCATATATCTTGATGACATCATAGTTTATTCCAGCATTCATGAGGAGCATCTAAAGCATTTAAAAAGAGTGTTCTTGAAATGCAGGCAGTTCGAAATCTAATTGAATCCCAAAAAGTCCCAGTTTGCTCTCAGGAAAGGTAAGCTCTTAGGCCACATTGTCTCAGCAGAAGGTGTAAAGATTGATCCAGCTCGGGTGGAAGCAATTCAGAGGCTGTCCTTTGTAAGGTCAAAAAAGGATATTCAATCGCTGCTCGGTAAGATCAATTTTGTTAGAAGATTTGTGCCAAATTTTGCCGAGTTAGTAAAACACATAACATGTATGATGAAAAAGGGGTCTGAGATAAAATGGACAGACAACACAAGGAATTCATTTCAGGATATCAAGCAAGCTATCATGGAATCCCTGACTCTAATCAGTCTGGATTACAGTAAGATTTTTTATGTTTTTTCCTTTGCTTCTTACGACACAGTGGCAACAGTTCTTCTATAGAAAGATGATGACAATTTGGATCACCTAGTTCCTTTCTTCAGCAAAACACTTAGAGACGTGTTGACGGGCAAAATTGACCGCTTGTCATCTGGAGGAGTGGATCCAGTCCAGGGTTGTCTAAATAACCCAAAACTTGTTAAGGTGGTCTTTAGTAGATATATTGCCTCCACCATCAAAGGTGAGTTTGGACAAGCATGAGACTGTCTCGTTGGGAACATCGGGTAATGAGAAGTTGAAAGCATGTTCCAACACAGTGATTTGGGGAGCCATGGAGGAAACTGAATACATTTTAAAATAAAGGCTCCTACAAGGCCAGCTTGTTAGTCGGCCCTACTTCTAGCGCCATTTGTTGATGGGCGAAATTGACCGCTTGTCAACTAGAGGAGTGGATCTGGTCCGAGGTTGTCTAAATGACCCAAGCCATTTGGGATGATCCACTCTGACGGGTTTAGCGGCTCTGTTGGCCAATCTAAGTCCTAGGAAAACGAAATAAAAACTAAACTAAAGTAACTAATCTAAATGATAAAAAGGAAACTACAACAAACTATATACAAATCTAAAACTATATATACAGTTTACTAACTAATACTATAAAACAATAATTCTACTTATTTAAATGTTCATCTTATAAATACAATTAAATCTTAATCACAAATGTACAGTATTTACAGAATACAAATTTTAATTGAAACTTGAAAAATCATTTGTAAAATGTATTGTGACAACGAACCTATTGTTTTTTATTTTTATAAATTTTTATGGGAAAGGAATAAAATGAAAACTATCTAAGCTGAGCAATTAAAATAATAATCCTAACTGTGAATCTGAACTATATATCTATCTAAACTACTGAGAATTCTTGAATCTATTAACTATTAAATTGCAAATCACAAACTGACCTGTAGAAACACTTTCTATCTGTCCTGTGCACAATAGTTGATTTAGTTGTTTGATGGGAGGAAACCCGCACCGGATTCTCCGCAAGCTTCTTGTAAACAGGAAGCAACAATGCTCTTTGAATATGAATGACATAACAAACAAGACATAAAATGACAACAATTTTATAATTTACAAATCATAACGGTTAGATAAATCCCTGTGCGAAGATCTGTACGAAACAGTTCATTTAATTAAAAAGATAAACCTTCTATTAATTAAATTCAAACAGATTGATTGTTGTACTAAAAATGAGATACATAATATATGGGCATAATTTAAATCACAATGCATTAACCTGTAATAAGTCTTGATATCTAAAGTAGTCAATGACTTGATCACAAATTAAAAATGCACAAAACTTGAACGAAAGTATGATAAATTGAAAGCTAAAGCTATTACAAAAGATCCACTTCCATTCGATTCTGTATCATCATAAATCCACAGTCTTTGTTCTCCCAACATTCATGGGTTCATTAAAAAAATAAATGAGTATATAAAGGCCACAGGGTAAAACATCCCTATGGGAATTATCAACAACAGTTTACAAAAAATATGGGAACAATCTCCCAACTCTCTATTTTTGCCTATGACTAACAACTTAAAACAAAACTATATCACAAAAAGTATGTTCTAAACTGCCACAACATGTCCAATTTTCCATTGAAATTCATAGGTACCTATGGATAGACAAGAATAAACAAGTTTAGATAGTTTTTAGTTGTAAAATCATAAAAAAAAATCAACTTTTATGACTAGCTAACAGAATCTTACGATTCTGTAGCTGGTCATATTCACAAACAAAATCATTTTAAATTAACCAAATGATAACAGGAATGTATGCTACCATTCTTTTATTACTAATTCAAAATAGACAGGATCGTTTTGACAATTCAAAATCAACAAAAACGTTTTTGAATCAACAGATTATATTCTATTTATCAAAACAATCTTTGATACTAATCTAACACACACAATCGTTTATGTCAATTCAGAACTTAACAAAATCATTGTTGAATCAAAACAAAACTAACAAAATCATTCTCTAATTCAAAACTAACAGAACTATATCAAACTACCTCAGAGTCAATTCAATCATTTATACTAATTCAAGAACAAGAAAATCGTATTAAATCAATCAAAACAGAGCTATATTCAATTTTAGCAAACAAATCTTTTGTACATGATTTAATGCAAACATAATTCAAAATGAAATCAAAATAACAGAATCGTTTTTTCTAATTCAAAAATAAACCAAATCGTTTGTGAATCAATTCAATCAAAATAGACTAAATCAAACCAATTCAGAGCAAACACAATTGTTTATTCTTATTTAAGAAAGGCAGAATCATGCTAAAATTAAACAAAATCATACCAGCCATTGTGAAATCAAATCGAATGATGGTTGTAGCTTCTTACACGTTTTTTCTTTTAAAAAACACATGTCCCGTAGATGTAAAAATTTGTTGGTAGACTAGTTGAATACCCTTTGAATTGATCAAGGGTTCAACAGGGGGCAAAGACACATGGCTGGACGAGTGAGAGAGGTGTTGTGTCCCAGGTCTGGAGAAGTAATAAACATTTCAACAAATGCACACAGACCAAAACGTTCCCTTCATCCATTGAGGAGATCTGAGATTTGACCTCTAAAACATGAGTTATAACTCTGTAAAAACCAATTTCTGATGAACCGCCCACGATGAAGGTAAAGGGGCTAATTTTGGTTCTGGGTTTTCAAGGGTTTGATCTGATTCAACACTGTTTGCCCAGAATCGCTCACACAAAAACGTGTCTCTGGGAGGCAATTACGGGGTTCAATTTACACTACAGGAGCCATAGGAGAGAGCACATAGTCAATAGGGTAAACAGTGAGAGGGTTTGATAGGCTAGGCACAGGACCAAATGCTCACAAGTTTTCCCAAACAGAGGTAGCTCGAGATGCAAGGAAAACATTAATGCCTATGCATGTGAGGGTGGAGGAATGAAATAAAACCATGTGAAACAGTCATTTCGACATGTACAATCGACGGTGCTTTGGTGATTCAAATCACTATTGGTGTGTGTTAAAAACAATGCCAATCAACCAACTATTGAAAATCATGATAAGTCTCCCCAAATATTTGCACAAGCGATAGTGTTTGTATGATTTAACACAAAGCAATATTTTGAATTTAGCACCAAAGATTTGACCATAAAACTTATGCTTTGTATGAAACCATTGCACTAAGGGTTTGATCACAATGTTAATGCTTTGTTATGAAACCATTGCACCAAAGAATTTGAACAAAGACAATAGAACATCAAACCACCATTGTATCAAGGACTCAATCACAATCACTAGAATACCATTGCATCGCAAACTTATAAAACGAAGTCATATTAAAAAAAATTCAAAGTGAGTAAAGATTTGGTGTCTTGTCAACTGTGTGACCATTATTGAATTAAAAGTGCAATGAACACATAGACAAGAGTAATCATAATAATCTAGTAACGATTTTAATGCCATCTACATGACTTCAAACTCAAGGTTTTCAGGCTTGCAGTCGTGAAAACGAGAACAAAAGGCATGTGTGCAAATGCGCAAGATAATAGTGTTGTTTTATTCAAAAGATTGCGATGAGAAACAAGGGTTCCAAAACACTTGTGTAGGCAGCTTATAAGGATAAGATAAAAATGCGAAATGGCTGCCAACAATGGCGACACACTGGTAGAAGCAATTATCTTTTCCAAAAGAACAAATTCAGATTATGATAATGAGAATAATTCTAACTCAAAAACAACCAGAAAATTGTTTAAACATCATCATTAATCAAATATTCCAGCAGTGCTTAAAGGATGAAAACTGATAACAGTCTTAAGACAAGCGAGTCATGATATTAAAGATAAAATCTCCAATACTGTTGACAGGGACACTACTGCCAGCAGGTGTCTATAGCGTTAACAGGGTTTCCATTTAACACACTCTAATATCCGTATCCTGCCAAGAAGTTCCAGATCCGAATAAAGGACATTTTAAGGTCAAGAGATTTCATACTTACGAATTTTCATATACCCGACATTGCTTCGTTGCTAGCGGGCCTGTTCAGTACCCCATCGAAGTTGTCTTGGCATCATGCATGCATTTACCCGCTGCCAGCAGACCTGTTCAGCATCTCGACAGGTTTACAAGCACTTCCCACAACTCTTTTATGATTTAATTTTTTAAAGATATATAATTGAGCGGGGTGACGCTGAAAATTATGATATTTCAGACATATTTTTACAGACCTCAACAAAATTTTTTAAAACTATCCTTCATTAAGATCCAGAGATGGTTTGTTTACAAAACCGACCTTCTAAGGCAGTGAAACATCTTCTGATTCGTTCCCTCAAGGAACATGGACAACGTAAGAAGATAATGGATGATCATGACAGGCTTTACTTACAGACTGAAATCAATAAACTTCTTTCGCACAACAGTCTTTTCTCAACATGGATGTAAATTTCAAAAGAATATTATTATTGATGTTTAGACAATTTTTCAGTGGTCATTTCAGTGAAAGAATTTTCTATTTTCTTTGTCTGAACAGTTCAAAATGCAGGTATGTGTATTTCCAATAGCAAAAACTGATAAGCGTAAAGGAAAAATCAAAACCAAAATAGCAAAAAAAAAGCAAACAAAAGAAAAATATGTATAGAACGTGCATCTGAAAACCTCATGCAACAAATCCCTTGGGAGACTAAAAGAAAGTAGGAAAATCATGTTTGATGGGAAAGCAGTCTTACTCGTGGTACCTTGGGTCAGGGTTGATTCAGATTTATTTATCTCTTTACTTTCCATTTAAGATTTTCATGACGATACTGCGTTGTTTTTTTTTTTTAAATAAATATTCAACTAAAAGCAAAGAGAAAAATATCAAGCGGAATTCCTTGACAACAGTCGTATTATGGTTCTCGTGGTGCGCCCACTTGCGTTCATGACTGCATTATTACAAAGAGAACTAGTGAGAAATAAAACTGAAAGAAAACCTATTCCTAAACCTACCCTAACTTTTAAAAAAATCAAGATACTACATGAAATCATGTTTCCAATGTAGCCATCGGAGTAACTCTAATCCTGCAATGGAAACAAGATCAAGCATTACTAATAAAAATGGTAATATATCAACAAATGACAGAAACATATCACACTTACCTTCATAGTCATCTAAAAACAAAGTAAGCATGATCTTACCATTCCCTTGAATATTCTTGATGTATGAATCCTCCAGCCATTATGCAATCTTGTCGTGATAAGGGTCATAATGGCATGGGCGAGTGTAAGTAGTATTGAAAAACTTGTTAGGATTACGAGGAAATGGAATAACCATTAGCCAAGGCTAAAATGCCCCATCCTCCTGACAGTTCTGTAAGTCTTCATTAATTTCTTCACATGGAGGATCTAAAAGAAATATGTCACGCCTACTTCCAAGATACTTGGGTAAAAAGAAAGAAAGCTCAACTTTGTCTTTATTATGAAATTTTTTCATATATGAATATTCAAACCATCCTAACATCTTGTCACAAAAATGGGGATGCAAACCATGACTTTGATGAAATGAATATATCGATGGGAAACTCATCATAGGAGGATTTGTGCAATCAATTAGATAATTGGTTTGAATGTTTCCTTCGATGAGATTGATCATTTCAAAATGTGAAGCATAAACATTAAGATTCGAGCTAAGCAAAGAACGAATATGAAACTTAGAATGTTTGATCTCCATA
>JZKD02S2143674.1:886429-899396 GCA_000966675.3 Picea glauca
GATGCCTCTGCATCCGCAAGGTCCGAAACCCTGCACACTCAATGAAACTGAGTCAGCAGCACCTGTCTACATCAAGGTAGTAACACATCATGTCATATAACTTAACGCATCATAACGAAGGGAACAGTTTTATCATCATAAAAATCCAGATCACTTGCGAGAAAGTGTCCTCAAAGAATAAGTTTGGTAAGTGCTCCAGAGCGGGATGTTACATTGTCAATTGTGTGACCATTATTGAATTAAAAGTGCAATGAACACATAGATAAGAGTAATCATAATAATCCAGTGATGATTTTAATGCCATTGAAATGACTTCGAACTCAAGGTTTTCACGCTTGCATTCGTGAAAACGAGAACAAAAGGCAGGTGTACAAATGCGCAAGATAATAGTGTTGTTTTATTCAAAATATTGTGATGAGAAACAAGGGTTCCAAAACACTTGTGTAGGCAGCTTATAAGGATAGGATAAAAATGTGAAATGCCTGCCAACAAGAAGCTGAACTAAGGTATGATCCTATTGAAAAACAAGCCTATTCTCTCATAAAATCTTTAAAATCCTTCATAATTTATATCGTCCACTCAAAAGTCATTGCATATGTTCCCTCACCCTCTGTGAAAGATGTTTTGACTCAGCCTGATATTGATGGAAAGAGAGCTAGATGGATTGAAAAGTTGATTGAGTTCAACATTGAAGTAAATCCCACCAAATTGGTAAAAGGCTAGGGCCTTTCTAAGCTCTTAATGGAGGAAAATCATGAGCTGCTGGACATAAATTTCATAGGAGAAAATTCAGTGAATTTGTAGACGGAGTTGGCAGTGGATGGACAACATAGCAATCAACAAGTGGCAGAGAACTTGTCCTCTTGTGAATGGTAATTAGGTATTATACATTTTTTGCAAAAGCTAGAAGTTCCTCCTGAACTAAGTATGACTCAAGCTCGAGCCCTTAAGCTCAGAGCCATCAAATTCTGCATTTACAATAATCTATTATATTGGAAAGATCCTGCTGGTTTGCTTCTCAGATGTTTAGACAAAGAAGAGTCAGTCGAAGTTACACATCAGTTTCATTCAAGTGTTTGTGTAGGTCATCATTACTGGAAGACCATTGTCCATAAAATTTTGAGGTCTGGATACTATTGGCCTTTCCTTTTCTCAAATGTGTGTTCCATCGTCAAAACTTGTGACAAATGTCAAAGATTTATGGGAAAACAACAGCTAAAATATTTACCCCTGAGACCTATAGTGGTGATTGGCCCTTTTAGCAGTGGGGTTTAGATTTTATAGGTGAGATAAATCCTTCATCTAGTGGTCAACATAAGTGTATCTTAGTAGCCATAGATTATTTTACAAAATGGATAGAGGCAATTCCCACCCGGAATGCCACTGACCAGGTAGTCATGAAGTTTCTTTATGAAAATATTTTGAGCAGATTCAGTTGTCCCAAAAGGATGGTAATAGATAATGCAGCGGTGTTCAAAGCAAAGGCATTAGTAGACATGTGTAAATCAATGGGCATCCAGTTGGTACATTCAACCCCCTACTACCCTCAAGGTAATGGCTTGGTTGAATCATCCAATAAGAGCTTAATCAAAATCATCAGAAAACTGTTAGAGGAAAACAAAAAGAATTGGGATTCTAAACTAAAATTTTCTCTATGGGCAGACAGAGTAACTATCAAAAAGTCCATAGGAACCTCTCCATTCAAATTGGTCTATGGGATTGATGACATTTTTCCTGTTCAGTTAATTTTACCAGTGGCTAGATTCTTTCAGGAAGAACAAACTGATTCAAATGATATGGTAAGGAGAATGATTGATTTGGTGGAACTGCAGCAGGCTTGCGAACAGTTAGTGGACAGATCAGAGGCTCATCAAAAGAAGATCAAAAATACTTTTGACAGAAAGGAAAAGGTGGATAATTTCCAGGTTGGTGATTGGGTTCTAAAATGGGATGCTCTTAGACAGGATAAAGGCAAGCATAACAAGTTCAATTCTTTGTGGACCGGTCCTTTCATGATAACCCAAGTACAGAATAACAACACTTTCATGTTGCAGAATCTGGGAGGTGAAGAAATGTTCGGTGGCCCGGTAAACGGGTGATTTTTAAAACTCTATTTTGTCTAAGAATGTGAAGCCTAGACATTGTAATGTTAGTTTTAGTTTTTATTTTTACAGAATAACTCCATGCCAATGGAAGCACTAGCAGATAGTTTTTAATTTTCTTTTTTAGGAAAGGCATTGGTTATGTGGTTCTTGAAACCTCACAGGGAGGTGTTCATCCCCAATAGGAGCCAGTGTTATCTCCTCAAATAAATTGGTGGAAATTTTTCTTTTGAGGTGATAGGTTGTGGTCTAAATTTTATTCCTAAATTTTTGTAGGTAGGTTAGAGAGTCTGTGTTCTGTAAATAAGCTCAAAAGAAATTTTGGATTTGGTTTGGTCAAGCAAAATTTAGAATCTCAGGTTTCGGTGGTTTAGGAGAGCCTGAAACGCGCTCATTAACCACCGAAAGCCTTCGTTCCCGGTAGTTAAGAGGGCAAAGCAAAAATGCGGTTAACCACCGAAAACGTTTCAATAGTAAAAATGGAAAGCCCGTGCTTTCGCACAAGCCGACTATCAGTTGGCACAATGATGGAAACGTAACCGCTGAAATCTCGTCAAGTTGGAAGGTATGCACGTTCTAATTGTGTCTATCTGAAAATTTGAGTTCCTATTGTTCTTTCAACCACATTTGTCTTTTCAAAATGAAGACACGGGGGTGATACATAAATTCATGCATGTTGTCATGAAGCCTCCCTCCATTTCCAGTCACAAGTACACAATCTATCATGATCCTGTTAATCCCTCATTAAATCCTCATTCATTATCAATTTGAATTCTGGAGATTACTAAGACAATCGTAAGTTCACGATTTCATCAATCAGATGCGCTTCCAGAGATCATAATCCCATTTCCCAGGGTGATCGTCAAGCTCCATTAGAGCCCAGCAAATCGCTCTCAAGCCAATTAAGTTAGTCCGATTTATTAGGCAAGTTCAAAACCCATCTCCTTTCAATTCAAATGAATATACTACCCAAAATCAAAATTTTCGGTATGCTCTCAGTTAATTTGTCGGCTAAACTTGGTTATTGTTTGAGCTTGGTGATCCAAACTCTGTGTCACCCTGTCCCGTTTTCTCTTCCATGAGTCATACTCTCCGTCGGCCTAAATCCTAGAAGTCTTTGTCTCCCTGGCACTTAGTTTCCATAATCGCAGGTACAGTGAGCATCAACTAATGTCGAAAGTAGGACCAATTTTGAAGTCTGAAGTGGATGGGGTTTGGTAACTAGAAGCTCACCCGGAGGTGGCACAATTCTTCAAACAGGCTGGGGTATTTTCATATTGTGAAAAAATAGCCAATTTTCATCAACAAGAGGTCGAGGATTTTTCCATTTCTTATGATGGGCAGTCTGCTAAAATAGGAAAAGAGGAGTTTATCATTGATGAAGCTTCCGTTGATGAGTATACAAGTTTACCTAGGTTAGGAGACTGTTGGTTCAAGTCTACCACACCTTCAAACATTGAATTCAGGTCATACCTACTGCCTGTACACAAAGATTTGATCTGGAAAAAGGATATTCCAATGTCATACTTAGAACCAAAGTGGTAGTCCTTTTTGAAAGAAATATTTGTTTACATAACATGTGAGGGGCGGTACAATAGAGTGATGTTCTATCACTTTAAGATTTTAAACCATTTTACAGGTAGAGACCCAATTAATCTACCATTTTTCCTGCACAAAGCCCTCACGAAAATGTCTAAACAGGTCAAGGCCAAGCCCACTAAGGTGGCAAGAAGATTGTCTCATCAAGGACTCATTATTCTTATTGTCAAAGAGTCATTGAAGAAAAGGCAGGTAGATTGGAACTATTTCCTCTTCTGGAATGAATTCCAGACTGATTGTCAACAACAGGAGAAGGGTAAAAAGGCGACCACTAAGAAGACTATTACTCCCAAAAGAAGTCATAGAAAAAGGAAGGGTATCTCACCACCAAGAGATTCAATAGAATCATCCTCTGTCAAGAAGAAAATAATCATAAGAAAACTATAGTTTGAGGGTGAGCATTCCAAGGACCCTGCTACAGAAAGTAACCCTTTAAACCTACCCTATAGTGATTCAGAATCAGAACAAGAATTAGAAGAGACACAGGGTAAGGTACAGGCTGAACAAGGTACAGACTATTGTTCCAATTTACCTTCACCAACTCCTCCAGAGGCATATAGTCCACCAGTGGAAAAATCCTCTTCAAGTAAGCCTAAAGCAACTAGATCACGGAAAATCAATAAACTCCTGCAACAGGTCTATGAAATGGAAGTCTTGGAAAGGGTTATTAAAAAATCCAACACAGACCTAACCGAAAGAAATGCAGATCTTTTCAAAATAAACCAAACCCTCAAAGATAAGCATGACAAGATTAAAGACAGGAACGGGGTATTGATCAGGGAAAACATGAAGTTGTATAGACAACTTAGAATTCTGAGGTTGAAGCTAAAAGAGTTTCAATCACCAGCACAGGAGCAAACTGGATCGAAAACTCTAGCTAACTTAGCTACAACCATGGTAGACACACTAGAACCTTCCACACAGCCAATAGAAGTTCGCAGATCTGCACGAACAAGGGCTGCCTCATCCAAGAAACCTTGAACATCAAAAAAGGATCCGAGGTAATCATTTTTGAAAATTTTGAAGTTTTCTCAAAGATGAAGTTTCGATGGTTTAGGCGAACAGGACGAATGTTCATTAACCAATGAAAACAGGGCTTTCGGTAGATAATCCACTCAGGAGCTTTCTAGGTTAACCACCGAAAGCCTGTCATTTCGAGAATGATCAAGTTTTTGCACAGATCAAAGTTTTTTGAGTTGGAAAGGTTTGAAACCTCTTCGAATGGACATTTGATGAATTGTCAAGACAGATCCAATAGCTATTTTTGATAGATTATGGAAAGATGAGGTGTTTCAAAGGTTTTTAATATCTTTGACAAAGACAGAAAATCAGGATGCTTACTCACATCAATAGACTCGAATATGTATCTCTTGGAGAGTCATCATTCAGCCTTGGAAGGCTATCCTGCACCGCACCATCACTCAACAAGAGATGAAGACCATGAAATCTGGGATTGACCTCATTTTTGGGGATCATTCCACATATTTTGCAACTAAATTTTGACTTTCTATCTTTAGCATATTTGATCCATGTTTTCAGGATCTCAAGACTGCATTGTAAAGCTATAAAGCTAAAGGTAGAATAGGAACTAGGGGTTTGACTTTGGAGACTTTTTCATGTTATGTACTCAAACTTCTCATTTTCATATTGATTAATACAAGATTATTTTTCCATAACTTGTTCAAATTTCATCTTCTTATCTATTATGTTCTTGCACCTGGATATTATATTCATGCTGCTATGCTTGTTTATGCCAGATAACTGTCATCTTATCATTGCATTCATAAGTTAAACTTTGCAAGTATTCCTGTGATTATTGTAATTGGCCATTCATATATGATTTATATGTGATTCTACTGATATAATAGTTATTTCTTCATACATCCCTTTATTCGTAAACTCTCTGAACATTTGTGGTTGAAATCCTTGTCCATATAAATGTGTTTATGCATGATTTGAGTGAGAAATGATTCAGTCCTCTGACTTGATCCAAACCCACACTTTTTATTGAGAAAAAAGTTACCAAAAGATTAATTTACCAGACATCTCTGACTTACAGCCTAGGAGAGTTTCCTGGAGGGATAACAAGTACCAGGTGCAATTGAAACTGGGTACCAGACACATAAAAGACAGACTACACAAAGTGGGGAAGGATAGAGAAGAAATCACAGGCTGTACTGTGCAGTCTGAATTTGAAGTAAAATAGAAGATTCAGACCTAGAGTGCCTTGGGACGAGTCACAGGTGAGTGTTGGGGGCCTATTGGGCCTGGGTATGGATTAAGAAAGAAAGCAAAGAAAAAGGAAAATAAAAGATGAAGTGCGAACTGCGCGGAAGGCACATTGACTGAGATTGGTTCGAAGTGGTTAAAGAAGCAGAAAAGAAGGAGCGAAGCAAGGGAAAGCTAGTCGTTGAACGAAGAGATCAAGGATGAAATACCATCAAGGAAGATAGATCGTGGGAAACTCAGCAAGAGGAAGAATATGTCAACGAGTGCTTCGGAGCACCTCGTGGAAAACATGGAAAGACAGGCGGCCGAAGCCCAAGAAGTACAGGTCAAGTTGAGCTAGGGTTTTAGACACCTAGGGTTTTGGTATCTAGGGTTTTAGACACCTAGGGTTTTGGTATCTAGGGTTTTAGACACCTAGACATTTTTCATTGTAATGTATAAATAAGAACCTAGGTGGGAGAAGATGGGTTCTTCATTGGTTGTTGTTGTTGATACTATTGTGTATTTTGCGAGAGAGAAGTGTTGTGTGTGAGAGCATCCTGTATTGAAAGATCTTCAGCTGGGTGAGAAGATCAACCCTGCAGCTGGGTGCATAGGGAGGGAAGAGAGAGAAAGAGAGAGAGATATGAAAGCTAAAAGTCCAGATAGAACTGTATGATTTCACATAATATATCAAGAAAAGAAATTCTATGGATGTAGCCCTAGGGAGAGGGTGAACCACGTATATCTTGTTGTTCTGTGGGATTGGTTTTGTGTTCTTTCACCTTCTGTTATTATGTTATTGCATCATAGTGTTAGATCTGAGATATAACTGTGCGAAGTGGGTTAAGTTGGTAATTAATATCTAGCTATTGTGTTGCTATTTTTTTAGATCCACGTTGTATTTCCTCTAGTTTTAGACAATTGTGTCCTACAAACCCCCTATTTCTACTTCGGGTGAGACTGCATCTGCTTCGTAGGTGTTGTCGAAAGGGCCAGTAGTTAGGGCTTGTTGGTGCACTATTAGAGCTAAACCCTGGGTCTGCCCCTGTGCCAACAATGGCATCGATGGACCTCCTTGGACTCCCGACTAAGTGAGGGAGTGGATTTTATTTTGTTTGAGTATTTAATTTTACGCATATATGACATGTTATTTCTTATAGTATGATTATGTATATTGATCAATAACAATTTTTTGTCAATGGATGTATGATGATGATGCTTGCTAATATGACTCACATAAGGAGTAAAGGAGCCATGCACAGAAAGCCAAACATTGAGGGAGAGGTGTGGCAGAGTCCTTGTCGCAACCTACTAGAACTCTTGCTATGGCTCAAATTGTAGGTTAACGATTACCTAGTTCGAGAGTTCCATGATGTCATGAGGGCATATTGAAATAGTCGCTCACGAATAATTATAAGGTGTGTGCAATAAGGCGAAGTCCTTATTCCTTAGAATCCCTTAGTCTCTCACAAGGTCAACTGAGTGGAGTGTTGACTCCAAGGTTTGGAAAAACTACCAAAACCAGTAAAAAGGTGAGTGGCACCCTTGGAGTATGGAGGTGCATCTTGAAGGGCACGTCGCATAATTAAAAAATTGAGTCAATAAATCTAGGTGGCCTAGAAAACATGAAATTTTTAGACCTTGTCGAATTTAAATAATTAATTAAAGAGTGAATCTATTAATTATAAATCCCAATGAAATTCAAAGCCTAATTCAAAGGCTAAACCTAAGTCTAATTTAGTTAGGGGACTAAATTAAATTACGTATTAAATTAAAATAAATGAGATAAATCAATTTAGGAAAAATGTAAATAAATTTAAAGACTGGATAAATTGCACATGTGTTCATGAAATTAATAATTTGGATTTTTAAATTAGAAGAAATAATAGCATGAGAGAATAGGAGAACACTTGGAAAAGAATCTTGAGTCAACCTACCACTAGGCTAACTAGAACAAGACTCATAATCAAACTCTAACTAAGATCTAGTTAGGAGACACTCATTAATTGAGAATCTGGGGAATAAAGAGACAACTAAGAGTGATTTTAGGAACACATTGGGGAATGTGAGGGAAATTTACTTTTAATTAAAATAAAATATGTAATTATTTGTGCAACTTGGGGAGAGGGTGACGAGTGTGAGGGTGAATAATCCTAATCTATTTAATTAAAAAATTAATTAATTGTGCATGTGGACATGTGTCAGTGAGGAAATTCCTATAAAACAAATGGTCTAGATGGGAAATGATCACACTTGTGATTGGTAAACTTATGCTGCCAAAATAATTTTTGAACTATATTTTACTTGTGAGAGTTCAGAAACCAAGTTTGTGGATAGAGTGGTAGCTCTCCCTTGCAAGGAAAACTTGGAGCTATAGTATTTCTAGTTTTTTTGTTTGGCGCCTTTGTGGATCGGGGGGATAAGGGGAAATAAGAGTACCCCTAGTGTTGGTTGGGAGGTATCGGTGAAGTCTCTACAATTAGAAAGTGAGAGATCGGAAGGAACACTAGTTGCAGAAAAACATCTTCTAGGACCATCTTCATCACTTTTGGTATTAAGTTGTATATGGGATATTTTCAAGTTTCATTGATGGTTGTGTAATATAGAAGATGAATTTCTAGCATGGATGCTTCCAATTTTTCAAACTAAATGTATTGGATTTTCTTTATTTGTTGTCTTTACATTTTACCAATCCTTTGGATTTTTATTTACTTGGTTGTTGCAAATGGATATATATGTGTGTGTGTGTGTGTGTGTGTGCATAATGCATATTTTCTTAGTCGCTACCAGTGATTAAATATCATAACTTTATTTTATTTTATCAGTTTGTATAGTTATGATGTATGCGGTGGAATGGGTCATGTTTTGTATGATTGAGAAGAATGCTTTGTTATTCATGTTGAGCTTGGGTGAATTCCCTTTTGAAAGAGGGAAATTTCTTGTCATTAGTTGCATATGGCAATTGATTTTTGGTTATGGAACCAAAATTTGTGTGTGTTAAATAAAACTAAATTCGAATCCCCATGGGTGTTATGATCCGGTTATTGAGCACATTCTGGAATTGTTGAATTGTATTTATCGGTGGTTTAAGAAATTTGTATAGTTAGTCTCTGTCATTTGTTTTTCTTTCCATAATTTAATTTATTGTCTTGTTGAAGAAATATCCAAAACGAAATTGCATTTTCGTTTTCTTATGGATTAAATAATTGGGAATTTCTGGAATTGAATTAGTGGTGGTTCATAAAATTTAGACTTTATTTATGAATTAAATATGTGTACAATCTCTATCTTGATTTTCTGAACCTTTAAAAATCATTTTGGTGATACAGGAATTTCATGGTTTATTTCATTTGGTTCAATCCAATTTTTAATTCCTAGTTCTCTATTTTAGTCTTTGATCACCTTGAATGATTTTCCTCTTGTGCCTTTCAAGCTCTGTCATTATCAGATTGCAACTCTTACCATTTTTGAAACCTTTATTTGTTGCATGTTGATTTTAATTTGAATTTATCAGAATTTAGTTATGTTTCAAGGTCTGGATCAGGTGTCGGAATAGGTGTCAGATCCAGGGTTGTATTAGGTTCTGTATGGCAATGTTTCTCTTTGAATTTAAAAGTGTTAATTAAAATGTTCCTGTTTATTTTACCCATTTCCAGTGAGTTGATTTTTGTATTTATTTTCCTTATTTTTAAAACAGTGGTAACATTAGTAGAGTTAACACCAAGAAGGGTGAGTTTTGTGATTGTATCGTTTGGCTTATAACCTAGAACTTACAATTTCAGCGTGATTATTGTCATACTTTTAAAACAACCCGGAACTTTAAAATTTAGATATTGTTGTTATTTTATTTGTCGAAATTTTATTTTGTTAGGATTTTAATTAGGAAATAAATTTAGGGCTATAACCAATAATAGACTTACCCGAGAAAAATCTATATTAATTTATTGTCCATCCTTAAATATTTTCAATCAAAGAATATTTTCGCTGCATGTTAAGTTAATTTCAAATTATCAGAAATTAATGTCGGATCCAAGACCGAATTAAGTGTCGGATTAACTAGTGTTGGATTAGGTTCCCGATTAAGTGTTAGATCGTGTTGTGTTATGTTTCAAGGACCGGAACAAGTTCTTGATTGTTCTGCACGTCGGATCAAGGGTCGGATTAGATTCCAGAACTCTATTGGTTGAGAAATTTGCATGTTATCCTTCTCACCTAGGTTTGGTTCCTTTAGTGGACATGTTGTTTACTCTTAAGTAAAGTTGTGAAGGGATTCGTGTAAATATTTGTGGCCTAAACTTATAAAAAAAATACCTCCATGGAAAGAATCTTCCACCATTAAACTTTATCTTTGTAAACAAGAATTATATGTCTACCTTAATAATATCACATGGGTTGATTATTGATCTTCTTTTGTTTCTTACATTGCAAATGTGATTTAGTATTTGAATCTTATTATGTATTTCTAAATAAGATTTGATCCTTCTTAATTTCTTTTATTAGAATTGAAGGTTAACAATTTAGTTCTTTATTTATTGTTAAAATAAGATTGGGTCCTTCTTTAATTCTTTTAAATGGAATTAAGTCAACATTGAGTTCTTTATTTAATTGCTTATATAAGATTTTTATCTTCTTTAAATTATTTCTAAGGGATATGTAGGATGATATGTGAAGTCTATTATAGGCTTAATGTGTTTTGACCCTCTTGTTTCTTTTTAAATGGATATGCATCGGCTTGAATTATTTCTTCTTTTATGATTGAATTCTATAGTTTAATTAGAGTGCTTAAAGTGGTATTGAAATCCTTATGTTTTTCTTAAGGAATAATTAATATTCTTGTGGGATTTTGAAAAAAAAAAGGGAAATGTAAACTAGTATTTGAACTACTTATTTATTCTTAAATAAGATATACCTAGTTTTTAAGATATATAGTTGAACTACTTGGGGATTGTATTTGTTAAGAATCTTGAAGCATTTGATATTGATGCTTGACTTTGAATGAACGAGACCTTAACAATGACCATTGATAATTAGAAATAGATCTCTATCTGCTACTAAGATTGTACTTATGTTAACGGGGTTCTTATTAATATTTATGTATTATTTTAAGTATTATGTTAAGTAGAGTATATTATTATTTGCACTATGATGAATTAATGGTTAAGTATGTTGAAAATTCTAGTCTTGAATAATGGTGTATGATTGGATTAATGGGATTTAGATACTTCCTTGTTCCTCAGAATAGTCACTAGTCCTGAGACCTTAAATGGTCAAAATCAATCAGATGAATCTTGGACTTGAGCGTTGCTTATGTGTCTTGGAGGTCCTAACCATGTAGGATAGGTTGGGTGGGTAGCTTCCTTATATTATCTTTATGAGATACGATTGATTTAATAATAGTGATGTTGCTTTCAATTGATTGTGTAGTTATTAATATATGTTGTGACACATGTCACTTGTCGTAACGTTTGGTCTCGAATATATATGTGTGTGTGTGTGTGTGTGTGTGTGTGTACATAATTTTTGTTGTTGTATGGAGGGGATGTTACAATGTGTTAGAGATCTACCGATTGATTGGGTGATGACTAGGCAATGACTAGGTGGCCAAAATATTATTGAGAGATGTATTTTTCTAAGGTACTAAGAGCTGAGCTAATGCAAGACTTCCATAAGATTCTTTGCTTCACATGAATAATAAGGAAGGAATTTTCATTATAAACACCAATGTTTCAACCACCACAATGCATATGGGATGGGAATTTTAAAAGAAAATACAAATTTAAATTAAGGGCTAAGAATGACCCACAAAATTAATGGATGATTGTTGAGTCTCTGACTTCCCGAGCTTGTACCTTGAGCTCCTGACCTTCGTTTTCAGAAAAAATTACCTCTTTGGAAAGGTAACTAGATGAGGAAGATGATGGAGTGGGTTTAAAGAGGTGAAATTTGCCATAATGTTTTCATAAAATGAAACAACATTTGGAAATATATTTTATGGTGTGATGATAAATCTGCTTGGTACGTCGACTTCACGAGCTCATATATTGAGATCAAGAAATAAAAATCTTTCTTAGAAAGATTCATTAGAAATAAAATATGATAAAGTTTACATCTAAATTGGTTTCCATGGCTGAGAAATTGAATATCACATCCAGAAAATTAAAATACAGTCCTCTCTTTTAAAATGCAGTAAATTAAGTTTTTTGAAAAATAAAAGTTTATTTAAAAAATAAAATAAAACTTTCACTAAATATGAAAAATACTCAATTCAAATCACGAATATAAATGATAAAAATTTCTTAATGATTATTTAATGAGACATTAATTGAAGTGAATATTTCAAGAAGAAAAGCATACCGAAAATTCAAGAAGAGAAAAACTTAACTATCTCAATAAGTTAGAGGAAAAGATTTTAAAAAACAAGAAGGTAATTCATCACAGGGTTAGAGAAGGTTTCATTATCAGAGAAGAATATCATAATAAAAAGGGTTCCATCCATCAATATGCATCCAAGACTTTGATCAGAAAAGAAATATCTTCATCTTATTCATTCTTCTTTTTCTTCTACACTATTTTTCTTAAGGCTTTATGCTTGTATTTCTGAATTGAGTACAAGGTTGACATTATTCAATGTTTCTCTTGTATTCTTCCAAAAACTTTATATATAATATCATGGAGTATTTATAGTCATATATATTAGCCAAATGTAATTTAGAATTGTCTATTGGATTCATGGGAATTTAGTCCTTGTTCTTCACAAGCTTTATTTCCGAAAATTTAGTGAATTGGTTTGTTGAGATGTTTTCTATTGTTGAACATATTTTATGATTGAAAATCCACAAAGAAATGCTTCAGGTTTTTAATTTAATGGTTTCTCAGATCTTGGAATTTATGAGCATGAGATTATTCAACTATTCCCATCAAATTCCTTCAAGTTATGAATGCATAACTCTTTTAAAGTTATTTGAAATGATCAAAATTACTTCATCATTTTTATTCTAAGAAGATATGGATGTATCCTCTACTTGTATGTGATTTAGAAGTTTGCATAAATGGTG
>JZKD02S2143674.1:918875-942678 GCA_000966675.3 Picea glauca
TTGAGATAAATAGAGGTTATGTACACCCAAATGAAGTAGCTACAAGTTAGTAGGAAATTTCTAAGTTTTTCTGTTTTTGTTTTGATCATAGTTGTAGCCGTTTTCACTTTTGAATATAACAGAGGAAAATTGACCCAATGCATGGTGTGGACATTGCTTGCAATCCTCTATTATTGTTCTTTCATGAATGAATGAATGAATTTCTTTATGATTATATGGAACTATGAATGTTAGGATAAGTTTAAATTGTTTCTCTTATGATGAGTGGTGCAAGGTGTGCACACAGAACACAAGGAGTGCATTGATGGAATTTGTTTTGGTTCTCAAGCTCAGAAGAGATAGCACAGAACTTCCCTTTGCAAGGAGTGAAAAGAGACCGATGCAAGGCATGCACAGTTGTCCACAAGAATTCGAACCTTGCATAAAGATCTGGTGCAAGGAGTGCACAAATCCAAGGTTTGACTAAGTGTCGAAGGGACTTTGCAAGAATTCGAAGAACCAGAAAAGGAGAACGCCAAGAGGGAGAGAGAAATTTCTCTTCGAGAAATCCTTCGGATCTGAGTTATCGAAATCCCTGAAATGCAAGGAGTGCATGGGAAGTCGAAGTATTCACGAGACCAAGCTTAGAAAGGATAACAATTTTCATAAGTGTGGACGACATCCAAGAAACAAACTCGCAGGAAGGATAAAGGTCAAAGCCTTTGAATATTTTGAAAGTCTTTTAAGTCTAAAGAAAGCGTAAGCTCAGAGGGAAATATCTAGATTGCCTGATCAACATCCAAAAAATGAGGAGCAAGCACAGAGGAGGAAATATCTCAATCATTCAAGCTGAGTGCAAAATAATCATAACCACCCGATCAAGGTAAAGTGCACTAGCGATAAGATTTGAAAGTACAAGGAAGGAGTAGGGTTATGAAATTCTGAAATCGTTGAAATTGTCCATCAAGGAGGACACGTGGCGAGTGAACAATATTTTGCAGACTCGTAGAGTGGATAGGCCAAAGGGCATGGTCTTGAGGACTCACAAGGCGCGAACTCGCAAAAGGATCGTAGTTGTTGATTGAAGGAAGATCGTGGACCGTTGATTTATTTAAAGGGAAGGAGGTATCAAGAGTTCGGATATCGGGAGAAGGGAGGTGAGCGGTCCTCCAACTTCGCGAAACGTGAAGTCCCAATACGCGAAAAGGAGATCAGAATCATTGGATCGTGAGGATAGTGGATAGTTGATTTGGTGAGCAGAACTCACAAGTTTGGGTTTCAGAAGGAGTAGCAAGTGGACTTCATGAACCGTGAAATCACAAAGCACTTGGAAGGTTTGGCCCCAGGTCATAGCGAAGGGTCACATTGGGGAAGGAGAATAGAGGGGATAACATGCGCTAGGCTCCTGTCGGGATTTCAGAGGACGGGAGAGTCGGGGTGACTCACATGCAGAGACACAATACGTGAAATTGTGAAACACCTTTTGAGTTAGGTGAGTGTTCATAGCCATGGTTGCAAAGAAGGAAGGGGCTTATCCAGAGAAGAGCTAATGCCCAACTGATGTGGAAGTTGAACAACTCTCAGGAGGGAACCCACAAGTCTCATACGACCTACGCATTTGGAGAAAGGACCTGTGTAAGTGGGTTTGGGGTTGAGAAGAGACCCAAAGAGTCAATCTGACTCAGTTTCTTGATCGATCCTAGAGCAGGAGGTCATGCAACCATTAGGAGAGAAGGAGGGTCTGCATCAAGTGGTATCAGAGTTGAATTTTTTCTTGTAGACAGTAGGCAAATGAGAGGAGACAAAAGAACTCAAAGTTGTACTATGTGTGTGAAAGAAAGTTGACACAATGCCATCAAGGAGATGAGTAGGCAATGGAGGCAGTGCAGAGACGAGCACCTAACGTTGGAGACATCATTGATGCAGAGATTGAAGCAGTAGAATTTGGAGAAGCTGCAGGAGAGGATGTTGTTGAAGAATGCTTTTTTAGAGAAGTTTTTAGAATGGGAGGTAGAGCCAAGATAGAGGTCCCAATGTATGAAGGAAATTTATATGTTGAAGAATTGTTGGATTGGATAAGATCCATGGACAAAAATTTTTACTATGAAGAGGTCGATGAAGAGAAAACGGTGAAATAGGCTATCACCAGGCTAAAAGGACATGCAACACTGTGGTGGGATGAACTGCAAGTTGAGAGGAGAAGAAAAGTCAAACAAAGGATAAAGAAATGGGACAGAATGGTAGCCAAGTTGAAGGCTAAATTCATGCCCAAAGATTATCAGATCAATCTGTTCAAGAAGTTGTAGAACCTAAGACAGAAGGGGGTGACAGTTAAGGAGTACACAAAGGATTTATATAGGCTAAACATTAGAATTAGACAAAGAGATAAAGATGAAGAAAAAATTTCCAGATATATAAATGGCCTGAGATATGAAATCCAGGATGAGCTGAGCATGATGTCAATAAGGACAGTGGAGGATGTTTATCAGTTTGTGCTGAAATAAAAGGAGAAGTTGGCCATAAAAAAAGCCAGTGAGGAAGAGGTAAAATCCCAGTCCCAAACAAAAGAAAGGGAGTTACTCATGACAAGGAACATAAGTCTAAGGATGAGGCTGAGAAACCACATAGTCACTCAGAAAGAGGAGGAAGTTATTGAGGAAGACAGGGTGGTGGAAGAAGTTCTTCTAGAGGAAGAGGAAGAGGAGGAGGAGAAGTAAGATGCTATGCCTATGGAAATACAGGGCACATGTCTTGGGAATGTCCCGAGAAAAATAAAGGAGGAGGTGAAGCTCACATTTCATAAGCACAGAGAGGGAATGTTGAAGCAGAAGGAGCAAAGGATGGAAGATCCCTGATGTTGAGGAAGGTTCTCTTAAAACCAGAGGCAGAAGTTGAAAATCTAGTGCAAATAAGTAGTCTCTTTAGGACAACTTGCAACACTAAAGACAGAGTATGCAAGGTGATAATTGACAGTGGGATCAGTGAAAACTTAGTATCCACAGAGATGGTGGAGAAATTGGAGCTAGAGACAACCACACATCTAAATCCATACAAAGTCTCATGGTTGCAGAAAGGACACTAGGTAATGGTTACTAAACAATGCTTGGTTGAATTTAAGATAGGAGGATATAAATATGAAATTCTATGTGATGTAATTCCCATGGATGTATGCCATATTTTGTTGGGATGACCATGGTAGTTTGACAAAAAATTCATTCATGATGGGAGGAAGAATATATACACCTTAGAGAATAATGGTAGAACACACATGTTGCTTCCATTAGAGGAGAAGAAAGTGAAGGAGGAAGCCAAAACAAACATACTTCTCATGAGTGGAAAGGAACTCCTAAAAGAATTCAAGAAAGAACAGGAGATGCGGTTTGTTGTGGTGAGGAAACCCAGAGTTATCCTTACAATTACTTTGATGGATGATTTTCCTGAAGAAGTTTAGTAATTGTTGGATAATTTTTCTAACATAGTGGTGGATGAGTGCCTAACTCATTGCCACCCTTCAGAAGTATCATCCAGCATATTGACTTGATACCAGGAGCAAGTCTGTCGAACAAAGAAGCATACAATTTGACACCTTGAGAGAATAAGTGAAGAACCAAGTCCAGAAACTGTTAGACAAGGGTTTGGTCAAAGAGAGCTTGAGTCCATGTACAATACCAACTTTGTTGAGTCCAAAGAAGTATGGAGGATGGAGAATGTGTACAGACTCAAGAGCCATTAACAAGATCACCATCAGGTATAGATTTCCTTTACCAAGAATGGATGATTTAATGGACTGTTTAAGTGGAGCAAATTTCTTTTCTAAAATAGATTTGAAAAGTGGATATCATCGGATTAGAATGAGGGAAGGTGATGAGTGGAATATAACCTTTAAGACAAATGAAGGTTTGTATGAGTGTTTTGTTATGCCATTTGTATTAACAAATGCCCTGAGTACTTTTATGAGAATGATGAATGAAATATTGAAAGATTTCATTGGCAAGTTTGTGGTTGTGTATTTGGATGATATATTGATTTTTAGAAGGACTAAAGAAGAGCATTTGAGACACCTGACACTAGTGATGAGGAGACAACAATAGGAAAAGTTGTTGATAAATCTGAAGAAGTCTCTTTTATGAAGACAAAACTCATTTACTTGGGTTTTTTTATCTTTTAAAATGAACTAAAGATGGATCTAGAGAAGGTGAAAGCAATCAAAGAATGGTCATCATCAAAAAGTATGTTTGAGGTAAGGAGCTTCCATGGATTAGAAAGCTTCTATAGGAAGTTCATCAGAGACTTCAGTGGAATTTGTGTGCCAATGATGGATACAGTGAAGAAGAAGAAGAAATATTTTAGATGGATAGAGGAAGTCGAGAGGAGCTTCAATTTACCTAAGGAGAAAATAACATAGAACGACCAATTCTGGTCTTGCCGAATTTTGAGAATACATTTCAGGTGAGATGTGATGCAAGTGGAGTTGCAATTGGAGCATTTTTGAGCCAGGATAATAGACCCGTTGCCTATTTCAGTGAGAAGATGAATGAGGCCAAGAGAAAATACTCCACATATGATAAAGAGTTTTATGCCATAATTGAAGCCTTGAAGAAATGGAGACATTACCTTGTCCCACAGGAATTCGTCTTATATAGCGATAACCAGGCTTTACAATTCATAACCAGACAGGAAAAATTGAATCAAAGTCACTCAAAATGGGTTGAGTTTACGCATAATTTTAATTTTGTCATAAAACATATTGTTGGAAATGCTAATAAATTTGTTGATGCATTAAGCAGGAGATGTTTGATTCTGCAAGAATTTCAGGTGAGGACCTTCGGGTTTGAACACCTTAAGGACATGTATTGTGATGATACAAATTTCAAGAAAGCATACAAAGCATGTGAAAATCCTGTGCTGAGAGACATAATCCAGTGGACAGAGTATATGATTCAAGAGGGATTTTTGTTCAAGGGAAATCAGTTGTGCTTACCAAATTGCTCAATGAGGGATAACCTTTTGAAGGAAAAGCATAGTGGAGGATTGGCTGGACATTTCGGCCATGATAAAACATTTGCACAGTTGAGAAATTGATACTATTGGCTAGGTATGAGAACATAAGTGATAAATTTTGTGAACAGATGTAGAATCTGCCAACATGCAAAAGGAAAAATACAGAACACTGGATTGTATCAACCATTGCCAATACCAGAGAGGCCTTGGGATGCAATAAGCATGGATTTTGTGTTGGGACTGCCAAGAACACAAAAACGATTTGATTCCATATTTTTGGTGGTGGATAGGTTTTCAATAATGGCATACTTTATCTCATTCTAGAAGACCAGTGATGCAACACACGTTGCAAATCTATTTTTCAAGGAAGTTGTAAGACTTCACGGCCTACCCAGAAACATTGTCTCGGATAGAGACAAAAAATTTATTGGTCACTTTTGGAGAACACTGTGGAAGAAGTTGGGGACAGATTTGTCCTTCAACTCAACTTATCATCCTCAGGAAAATGGGAAGACTGAGGTGGTAAACATAAGTTTGGGAAACTTATTTAGAAGTCTGGTTAATGAGAAGCATAATCAGTGGGATTAGGTTCTACTACAAGAATACTTTTCATACAATGACTCACCAAACAAGAGCATGGTAAAGAGCCCATTCCAAATATTGTATGGAATTCAACTGAGGGGAGTATCTGAGTTGAGAGACTTGGAACAGAGTGAGATCAGGAGTGTTGGAGCAGGAGATTTTTCTACAAAAATTCAGAAGCTCCATAGCCATATTAGAGGACAATTGTAGAGTTCTAACCAGGAGTACAAACACAGATTTCATCAACATCGTAGAGAAATTCAGTTTGAAGTAGGAGATCAGGTTTTGGCACATATTAGGAAAGAAAGGTTCCCTAGGGGAACATATAACAAGTTAAAGATGAAGAAGATAGAACCATGTAAGATCTTGAGGAATTTTGATGCCAACACCTATGAGATTGAGCTGTCAGATGATGTGGGAATATCACCCATATTGAACGTTTCAGACCTGTATCCTTACGGGAAAGATGACACAAAGGGATCACAATATCAAGAGAAGATTCAATAGGAGAAACAAATTCCTATAGCATAAAAACCACAGATGGAGAACATTGTTGATCAGAGGATTGGCAAGAAGACTATAAGGAATACCTATTTTGAATATCTGGTCAAGTGGAAGGGAAACCCAATAAAATATGTCAGTTGGGAAAATAAATTTGCTATTCAGAAGCATGGAAATTTGGTGCAGGAGCTCATGGACATGAGTCCATGAATTTTTGTCAAGGGGAGTATGATGAAGGAGTATCATTGGCAAGCATGTGGAGCAGGACCACTCAACGCATTGGAATCTTTCCAGAATATCAAAGCTGGCAGTCTCGATGAATATTTTGAAGCACGTATGAACTAAGCGATTAGCACACCTGAACTCAGTGTCGTAAAAATATTTGAAGCACGCTTGAACGATTGCGAGCGAAGTGGGAGTTTCCACTCCTAGTCTGGAATGTGACTGATCTATGATAATCATTAGGTTAGGTTTTGGAGTAGCCAAGTAGTTGGGGGGAACCCTAAGAACCCTCTGAGATAAATGTAGGTTATGTCTGCCCAAATGAGGTAGCTATAAGTTAGTAGGAGATTTATGAGTTTTCGGTTTTTTTTTATCATAGTTGTAGCCATTTTCACTTTTGAATATAACAAAGGAAATTTGACCCAACGCATGGTGTGGACATTGCTTGCAATTCTCTATTATTATGCTTTCATGAATGAATGAATGAATTTCGTTAGGAGTAGATGGAATTGTGAGTGTTAGGATAAGTTTCAATTGTTTCTCTTCTATCGAGTGGTGCAAGGTGTGCACACAGAACGCAAGGAGTGCGTTGACAGAATCTGTTTCAGTTCCAAATCTCAGAAGAGATAGCATGAAACTTCCCTTTACAAGGAGTGCAAAGGGACTGGTGCATGGCGTGCACAGGCGTTCGTAAGAATTTGAACCTTGCGTAAAGATATGGTGCAAGGAGTGCACATATATGAGATTCGACTAAGTGTCGAAGAGACTTTGCAAGAAGTTGAAGAACTAGAAAAGGAGAATTCTAGGAGGGTGAGAGGAATTTCTCTTTGATAAATCCTTCGAATCCGAGTGATCGAAATCCCTGAAACGCAAGGACTGCGTGGGAAGTCGAAGTCTTCATGAGACCAAGATCAAAAGGGATAACACTTTTCATAAGTGTGGACGAGATCCAAGAAACAGACTCACAGGAAGGATAAAGGTCAAAGCCTTTGAATATTTCAAATTTCTTCTAAGTTCGAGGAAAGTGTAAGCTCAGAGGGAAAGATATGGACCACCCGATCAACATATAGACAACAAGGAGCAAGCAAAGAGGAAGAAAGATATCATTCGTTCAGGCTGAGCGCAAAATAATCGTAACTGCCCGATCAAGGTAAAGTGAACTAACTATAATTTTTGAAAGTACATGGAAGGAGCAGGGTTACGAAATTCCAAAATCATAGGAACCATCCATCAAGGAGGACACATGGCGAGCGATCAGTATTTCGCTGATTTGCAGAGTGAACAGGCCAAAGGGTAGGGTCATGAGGATTCACGAGGTGAAAACTCATGAAAGGATCACAGTTGTTGATTGAAGGGAGATCATGGACCATTGATTTATTTAAAGGGAAGGAGGTATCGAGATTTTGTATATTGGGAGAAGGGAGGTGAGCGGTCATCCAACTTCACGAAACACGAATTTGCGATACGCGGAAAGGAGATCAGGACCATTGGATCGTTGGGATTGTGGACCATTGATTTGGCGAGAGGAACTCGCAAGTTCGGGTTCCAGAAGGAGGAGCAAGTGGATTTTGTGAACCGCGAAATCACAAAGGGCTTGGAAGGTTTGGGCCCAGGTCATAGCGAAGGGTCACATTGGGGAAGGATAATAAAGGCTAGCACGTGCTAGGATCCTCTCAGGATTTTAGAGGATAGGAGAGTCAAGGTGAATCACATGCAGAGATCTGATACGTGAAATTGTGAAATGCCTTTTGAGTTAGGCAAGTGGTTATAGTCATGGTTGCAAATAAGGAAGGGGCTTAGCCAAAGAAGAGCTATCACCCAGCCGTCATGGAAGTTTAACAATGCTCAGGAGGGAACCATTGAGTCTCATACGACCTGCGCTTTTGGATAAAGGACCTATGTAAGTGGGTTTGGGGTCTAGCAGAGACCCAAAGAGTCGATCTGAATCAGTTTCTTAATCGATCCTAGACCGGGAGGTCGCACAACCCTTAGGAGAGAAGGGAGGTTTGCATCAATAAATTTGTCCTTCTACATTAGAGAGTTCTTGGTATTTAGTATGGTACGCATCCCTGAGATCTTCCACAATATCAGTGGTGAATCCCTCGTCCTCTAGGTCTATTGTGATATTTTGAAGGAAATCTTCATATGTCTGGCATTATGGTTTCACAAACTCAATAAACCTATTGATGATGTCTACGAAACATGATATACCCTTAGATTCACAACAAACCTTAATACAATCTTGCAAAAAGGATGGTAGGAAAAGTATGAACAATTTTACAAGAACATCCTCCCCTTGAAATTTAATCTCACTTATATACTTCAAGAATTCTACTATGTGAGTAATAGGGAGGCCTCTGAATCTTGGAGAGTTTTTTAACCATTTTATATAAAAATAATGTGGGTATCATTGAATTTTTTTGAAATCAATAGTCGGATACACTTCTTCCCAGGGGGCCATCATCCCATATCTTGGAAATATCACAAATTTAAGAGTAAGGTGGCACCTTGGAAAAGGTCATTGGAGTCGTGAGATATCCTCTTAAGGATTATCAAAGGGAGTGAGGGAATCACCCTTAGTCAAGTCACCAGATAAGCTTCGTAAGGTGAAATATTTGAGGGAAAGGCTTACTGAAAAAGTGTCATTGAGGAATATTGACTCAGTGTTCCCTAGAAACGGCGCAAAAAATGTTATCACACAATTTGTACTTTCCCAAAGCCTAAAGGAAAGTAGGTCGATATTGGCATAACACGAGGGTAATCCTGTCATTGTCACCCCAAGCGGATACCCTTTTTTATTTAGGAGGAAAAACCTTATCCAAGAGAGACGTCCCTAGACCTAGTGGGTTGATGAAGGGAAAGAAATGATAAGTAAACTACCCCTCTCTCTAGGTCACTCAAGTCAAGTTTAAGTCTTGAAGGATAAAGAAAAAGAAATATAAAGTGCACCTGCCCCTTACTGATAGAACAACAAGTGCTAAAGGAAATAACAAATGATAATAATGATTCAAAAAGATAGTAAACTTGTGAATATATGTTGAGTGTCTATGTATGTAGCAAATAACAAGTAGATGATAGTGATAAGTAAATGATAACAACTTCAAATTTGTATCAACAAGAACATACTTGTGCGGACAATGTGAACAAGCATTTAAAGCATCAATGATAATAATTTGTCTTTATGTGTTTTATCTAAATATATAAACCAAGAATTGGATTTAAACAGGTTGTCTAAGTTAAATGTGACAACAATAAAACAGATGTAATGGCAACAGTAAACAAGCTTCATAAATGTACTCTACTAAGGCAATTGAACAAAAACTTGAGAATATATTGATAGTAACTTTCCCTATACAAGTTTTGGGTTGTTATAAGGTGGTTGGTGTTGAGGAAAAGATATGAATTGATATTACTCAAGCATTTTTAGACTTTACTTGGCTAAAGTAAAGTAGACGAGAATATCACCCTATGTTTATATCCAACAAAAATAACATCCTAACTCACAAGTATTAATTACAAGTGCTTAGGCTAGTCTTTAATCAACAAAAATCTTGCTGCAAATTCACTTTTTATGTAATTTTTTGAATACAACAGTTTCTTAAATAAATGTAAGAACAAAAGTAAAGACACCAATATGATAATCAAGAAAGTTGAGACATAAAGCAATCCTTTATTTCATTCCAATTCACCAAAGAGTCATTTTGTTTACAAAATCTCATACAAAAATCTTGGACCAAAGTCAAACTTAAACATCCGCGATGGAACATACAAAAGGACCTCTGACAAAAAACCAAAACTGAGCTCTAAAAGTTGGATCAAATTGCCACAGATTGTTGCCCACTCGACTCTCTAAAAAACAAGTGTCTGAATGATTTGATTTAGCCCTGAATATTGTTGTCTACAATAAGACCCTTAGCATGCTTCTACTTCTATCCTCTCTCGTGTTCCTCCTTTTCCTTTTTCTTTTAACAAATTAAAATTGGTTGAAGAAGTTGAACCAATTCATTAGTTAAGTTAATTAAAAGACTCAACTAACTTTAGTTAGGGGGGGAAGTAATAATTATAATAAGGGTCATAAATAAATAATAACTAGTAGGTGGGACCCCTTGTGACTCCCTTTAGGTCATAACAACCATAACATAACCATTAGTTAAGAAAAACATACCTCCTTGTGCCTCCCATCAACATATTTACTTTTGGCAATTTAAACTTATGAAATTTGAAATTATTTCAAAAATAATACTCATATATCCAAAATAAACATGATGTCCAAAGATCCCTGAAGTTAACTGTCCTAAACAATAGATATAATAAAAACTCAAAAACCGTATTTCCCAGTCTGTGATGCAACCCTTCCTTGATTGTTTTTGTCACCTCTTGGTTTTCCTGATTTTTCCTTTGGCTATGTAGATCCCTTAGACTTAATCTCATTGATCACGTGGGAACAATTGTCCCCCAAATGCATCTCGGAAGACACAGATTTGTTAGAGTCATTCGAGGGTGAGGAAGGGGCAGAAATGGCTTTTCCTTTATCAAGTGCATGGTGGGATTCAATATTCAATCTCTTGTTAGCATGGGAGGATTGAACTGGCGAGTGGTTAGGGGAAGCTTGGGCAATGGGATTAACTGACAGAGGAGGAGGAAAAGACAAGTTGGACCAGCCACGATGTTGGGATACTGTCAGGTGGACGATCTCCTACCATCCATCATTTTTAAGGACCTCGGGTTGAAATGAAGCATGAGGAGGTACAGGGATACCGAGGGCTTGCAGGGCTTGGAAAGGAGGCCTTTCAGGCCTAGGTCAGACTATTCCTTGCCAAATCCAATTAAAGAATCTAGCATGAAACATTTGGCCAAGCTCTTATGAATCAACGTCAAAATGTATAGAGAACCTGGGCCTTCTTGGGCCTTAGTTCCAGTTACCTCTACCTCTGTTTCTTCGGCCATGTCTTCATCGACTGAAAAAACTCATCCTGCATGTGTAATCGATTAGAAAATAGTTTTTTAAATAACCATGCATGACAACTTTTAAAAATACGAAATAGATTTGGCTCAGAATGTATTAGACTCATGCAATCCAATCCATACAAATTGTTTTATTGTTAATCAATGAGTAGGGGGGTGAAAAAGGGTTCATGGATACATGAGGGGTTTGCATTGAGCAAAAATATGATAGAAAGAAGGAGGAGAAGACATGGTCACTGCTCAATGACAACAACAAACAATTGTAAAGCAAATCAATAAATCCACACTGCAATCCACACAATACATTGCCACTTTCATCCATTTAACACATGAATTCTCTTGACTGTAATTAATCTCAGAACAAGGAGTGAAAAAATGAAATGGGGAGGTGATGGGATTTGTAATTATCAAAAAATGAAATCATGGAAGGGAAGAAAGACGATTACTGTTGATGATATTAATTAAGTGATCCATAAATATGCTGCGAAGAAAATGCATCAACCATCCACCATTTCTATGCAATTTAACTAATACATTGTTCATAAAATATCCAACACAGTGCTACCACGAGACAGTATGTATTCCACACAATTTGTAAGATTTTATGTTCCATTCACCCACCTACTTTGCATTTTATAACATTTTTCGCACAATACTCATTTCCATTCTGTAAACTATCAAAATCAACCACTTCCCATGCATTTCTTGAATCAACAGTAATACCCAAAAGTCATGTTTTCAAATTAACAATGAAGTCATTATTACTGCAATCAGGCCCATCTTTTAAATGAAATGACATTCGTTGAACATAAATGACAGTAACCAAAAATAATCAAGACCAAAATACAACCCACAATCACCATTTAGACACAAGCTATGCACAGGGTAATTTTGCCTAGGCAATGTAGTTCTGCCACTGTAAAAAAAAAAATCAATGTGACTTAAAAGCTAGTCCACCTATCCAACACGACTGTCATCAAAAACATGCATGATTTATCCAGTTATTGATTGCAATAAATATCATGCCTAAAACTATGTGGGTATCCCTGAGTATGAAAAACGAGCTATCCATACCACACACAGTGCGCAGCTAACGAAACTCCATGGTGCAACATTTCCACTTAACACAACAATAGACAGTCACGATAATAAATCAACATATCGTGTTGATTTATCGATTTAATATAACATTGATTTTATTTAGTCACACTGTGATCGACCATGCTGTGCACACTCAAGCTTATTCAACCAACAAACCCAAGGATGCAATGGATATACTTTCTACAGTCATCCAGTTCAGTAGTCATTCAACCCCAAAGAAATCCATAGTTACCATGACCATTATATATTTTGCAACCACACAATGTGACATGTGTGAGAAACACCAAGCATTTATAGCCAATGCCATATATCATCCGAAAATTATTAGTGTAAATACTAGTGAGTGTATATAACATTTATAGCAAGGCTTGGAAAGGAGGCCTTTCAGGCCTAGGTCAGACTATTCCTTGCCCAATCCAATTAAAGAATCTAGCATGAAACATTTGGCCAAGCTCTTCTGAATCAACGTCAAAATGTATAGAGAACCTGGGCCTTCTTGGGCCTTAGTTCCAGTTACCTCTACCTCTGTTTCTTTGGCCATGTCTTCCTCAACTGAAAAAACTCATCCTGCATGTGTAATCGATTAGAAAATAGTCTTTTAAATAACCATGCATGCCAACTTTTAAAAATATGAAATAGATTTGGCTCAGAATGTATCAGACTCATGCAATCCAATCCATACAAATTGTTTTACTGTTAATCAATGAGTAGGGGGGTGAAAAAGGGTTCATGGATACATGAGGGGTTTGCATTGAGCGAAAATATGATATAAAGAAGGAGGAGAAGACATGGTCACTGGTCAATGACAACAACAAACAACTGTAAAGCAAATCAATAAATCCGCACTGCAATCCACACAAGACATTGCCACTTTCATCCATTTTAACACATGAATTCTCTGGACTATAATTAATCTCAAAACAGGGAGTGAAAAAATGAAATGGGGAGGTGATGGGATTTGTAATTATCAAAAAATGAAATCATGGAAGGGAAGAAAGACGATTACTGTTGATGATATTAATTAAGTGATCCATAAACATGCTGCGAAGAAAATGCATCAACCATCCACCATTTCTATGCAATTTAACTAATACATTGTTCATAAAATATCCAACACAGTGCTACCGTGAGACAGTATGTATTCCACACAATTTGTAAGATTTTATGTTCCATTCACCCACCTACTTTGCATTTTATAACAATTTTCGCACAGTACTCATTTCCATTCTGTAAACTATCAAAATCAACCACTTCCCATGCATTTCTTGAATCAACAGTAATACCCAAAAGTCATGTTTTCAAATTAACAATGAAGTCATTATTATTGCAATTGGGCCCATCTTTTAAATTAAATGACATTCGTTGAACATAAATGACAGTAACCAAAAATAATCAAGACCGGAATACAACCCACAGTCACCATTTAGACACAATCTATGCACAGGGTAATTTTTCCTAGGAAATGTAGTTCTACCACTGTAAAAAAAAAAATTCAATGTGACTTAAAAGCTAGTCCACCTATCCAACACGACTGTCATCAAAAACATGCGTGCTTTAACCGGTTATCGATTGCAATAAATATCATGCCTAAAACTTTGTGGGTATCCCTGAGTATGAAAAACAAGCTATCCATACCACACACAGTGCGCAGCTAACAAAACTCCATGGTGCAACATTTCCACTTAACACAACAACAGATAGTCACGATAATAACTCAACATATCATGTTGATTTATCGATTTAATATAACATTGCTTTTATTTATTCACACTGTGATCGACCATGATGTGCACACTCAAGCTTATTCAACCAACAAACCCAAGGATGCAATGGATATACTTTCTACAGTCATCCAGCTCAGTAGTCATTCAACCCCAAAGAAAGCCATAGTTACCATGACCATTATATATTTTGCAACCACACAACGTGACATGTGTGAGAAACACCAAGCATTTATAGCCAATGCCATCTATCATCCGAAAATTATTAGTGTAAATACTAGTGACTGTATATCAACCAAACAATTTTCCATTGTTGTAGAAAATCAATCAACCGAACAAGTTATGGAAGCTATCCATACCCATGCATCCATTCGAATTAGGGCAACATCCCTCTCCATTAAACAATACTGATTTATCAATCATAAGGAGAGAAAATGTCTAACTTGATTCGTGCAAATAAAAAACAGGGTTTACCAATGTTATACAGAGGAAATAACTAAATGCCAAACCAACACGACTATCATATAGCCAACTGGATGGGTCTGTACTAAAAAATAGTTAGCAATAAACAACCATCCAACAATCAACTGGTAAAACCAATAGGCCAGGTTGGTGTTACATGTCAACTCTCAAACCTATGAGTTAAAGGTTCACACTGTGACTAACACAGGGAATCTAGAGCCAACTTCCTTCAATGGTGAAAACCCCCAATACCAACAGTGCATACATAGAGGGAACCACTAATTATTCGCAGATAGATAACAAGTCCCAAGACAGGAGGGCTACCATAGAGGAGAAAGGCTCCAACCTGACTGATAGTGATGATTAATGTGTGTAGGGTGTAACCCTTGTGGCTCTTAAAAAAACCACAACATTGAAGTGATGAAAAGGCCATTTCGTGGCCTTTAGTGATGAAATCAACCATTTCCCAAATGAACAAAACACAGTGACGAAGAGTGCCTTCAGCCATTAAACCCATAAAACCAGAGATTGGACAAGTGATGCACACGCGTGGGGACAACCATCCAATCAAACCAAAAAAAAATTCCAACTAAACCAGCAAGATCATAGAGAGCCCCTATGGCTGTTAGCACCCAGGGCGGCCCAATAAAACTATGAATCCAAGACTATTGCATAAGAATAATCACGCTTCATTCCAAGAGCACAATTTTACAGAGTTGCAACCTTAATGAAAACACAAACTGATACACCCGATCCAATAATTATTTCATAACCAAAGTAAAATCATGAATGGCCAAAAAAAAATACATGCCTATAATCAAATTCTTTAAACCGAGAGATGGTCGAGAGGTTCCTTCCTGCTGAAATTTTGGAGCATAACCACAACCAAGATTGAACAATAGCTCGACTAGGGTGGTGGATAACAAGAGGAGTAAAGGTGACGTGCAGTAAATGCACGTCGCCTCCACCCACAATTCATTAATTCATTATTACATGCCAATGATCCCTCCATTAACACCATTAATGAAATCATGCATCAAAACCATCACCATATTACAAATCTAAATCGCATAACCATTAGTGTTCATCACTTTGTCAAAATTCGCCACCGCTATTTTGTCCATCTTATTCATATTTCCAATATAACTCAATTTAAAATGCACAACCATTACCACTATTACCCTGCTAATATGCACCACCAACATTTCAAACCATATGCATATTTACCATATAATTCAATCACAGTTGCATGACCATTCACTTGCTAGCTAGGATTTAACCATAATTGTTAAGTCTTTTATGCACATAGTATAGTATGTAGGATAACTTTAAAATCTTCCTCTTGCAATTGTTTCTCACTTTCTTTAAGTTATTCACATGTGATATTGCAGAACTAGGTCCCCTTCCTGCATTTTCTCTAATATTTTGCCTCTCTAAAAACTTCCCTTCATGTAATTTTACTGATATGTTTGTTATGTAGGTGTGATAAGAACAGACATGAATGATATTAATGAATATCATAGGCGGTAGTAACATAAGGAATCAACACTTCATAAGTTCAATTCATAATCAATAACAACAAGATCTTCATCAACCATGTGATCCATGTCGCACATCATCTCAACTTCAAAATGAACAGATCTGCTCTCTAATAGTTCAATGGGGTCCCACCTACTAGTATTATTTAGTTTTTATAATAATAGGCTTTAGCAATACTTTGCGGGAAAAACTTTTTTGATAATTTTTAATCGTCAACAAACCGGCGACTCCACGGGAAAAATTGTTTCCAACAATTTTGGAACTCATAACTCATGGTTTCACAGACCAAGAATAGTAATTTTAGAACACGTAACCAGAATAATTATGCAACAGGGGCAAGTGAGCGAATTTAATGGAAAAAAATGACCGGGAATTTGGGAATAACTTATGAAAAATGTTAAGTATGAGGGGGTTTACTCCTATATGCACAATTATTCATCCAAAATCAGCTCTTATCTCAAGGAGAAAAATTGATCGTTCTGCTCTTTTATTTCTCAATGGATGAAGAAATGGAAAGAATAAGTGGGAAATAACCAATTTATTTACAAGACAACAATGGAAATATATAAAAATTTCAAGGGTTCTTCAGAGGAGACATCATAACAATTGTGTAAGCTTGATTTTTATTGACTAACAATGATTCGTAGGAGTGTCACTATGGAAGAATTGATCCAACGTTCTATCTTGAACAAACACTAAAAGATGATAAAGACAAAAATCGCAACAAAAGTAATAATGTAAAAATTAAAACAACAACAATAAAGGACTCAATTTGAAAAACAACAAGGAGAGAAAACTTTAACTTAGAAGGAAGAAATCAAGGTACTGTAAGCATAGAAAAGAAGCACAAAAATTGAAATCATAGCTAGGATACTAGTATACAGCAAAATCCAGATAACATCGGAACTTTTCATGTTGGTTCCTCACAATATTTCAAGTGAGGGTTGTCAGTGTTGTAGGGAAACAATTGCTCATGTAAATCTTTTGAGATATAAGAATTGGTATCCAAGACAAAAGAAATTTGAAAAGGATCGATCACCTGGAAATATGATGTAATCATCGTTCCCTTGAAACACACAATTAGCTCATCAATATAGAGATGGAGACTGACCAATTCATCGAGAGTCATGTGCATAGTTTTTTTTAAAGTAGTACCTGTATCAAGTAAGCTAAAAAACTGACATTTTTGAGGCATGGCATTGCAATTAGTAATGGAAGTGGTTTTGTGAAAATTTTCTCCTTTCACTTTGATTTTATTGTAACCAAACAAACTGTCAAGTAAGGGTCTTAACTGTGACTCCACAACCTATTGCAAAAACATTTCTATACTGAGAGGGGGAAAGGGATTTCTCAGAATCGATTTCCTGAAAATTCGAAGACAAATACAAGTTCTAATATTATCAGTGGTTCTCGAGGCTAATTCCCAGATTGAGACCCATTCGGGGTGGGATGAAAAAAACCTTTCATCCCTTAAGAAATCTCTCAAATCCCTTCGAAAGGGTGCTTCCAGTGCAGAGTTAAAAAATTCTTGTTTTTGCCTAGCTAGTTTCATAATATGCTGAACAAGACCAGGATCAAAACCACGAATATTAACCAAGTAGTCTAATGGACCTCGTCTCTTCTTTACCAGAACATTGGACCTTTATTTTAACATTGGTTGAAGGTTAAAATGTCCTAATGTTCGGGAGGATGGTTTCAATCACCTTCCTATGTAACTCCTCTTCTTTTTGTTTTTCCTTATTGCCTACAACACTCAAAGAAAACGAACTCTCAAGAGGAGTCAAGCCCTCAGGAATATTATTATTTTCTACAGATATAATCTCCTTAGGCTCAAGAGGTTCATTTTGAATGACAACACAAGTGCTCACATCATTAGGCATGGCCTCCCAGAATCCTTCATTTTTCAGAACTGTATGGACAATGCAGAGATTGGAAAGCACAATTAGGCCAGCAAGGCAAGAGTTTCTGAGTAGGAGAGGCTGCAAATACAACTAAACTTGGGAGCATAGGCTTTGCTCCTAGTGTCGATGACCATGACATCCTCTGGCTATCCAAAGTCTAGGAAAACAATAGTATATTCTATTCTTTTACCAAAGATCTTATCTCTGGCACCCTTCTTTACCTCACATGTGGTTTCTTTGTGGTGTTCTTTTCAAAAGTTACACCAACTTCGAGGCAAGATAGCCTTAGGCTGAAAATTGTTTTCAACCGGATTTCTAAAAGGGGGTGCATAAGAGGATGAAGCTCCAGGGGTGAGAGGGGAGACAGTACCCTTCTGCTCAAATGTTATCATACAATTGTTCATATCTTGTACTAGATGTAAGAGAGTGGACATGTCTGTCTATCTAACTGATTCTCCATGGGGTAGACTAGTTCATTCAAGTTGTTCTTCATACTTTGAGAAAGTGTGCAGGGAGGAACCAAGATTATCAATGGATTTTTCCTCAAGCATATGATGGTAGGGAGAAGGCAATGCATTGTAATAATTCATGAAAGAGGCTTGGTTCTGCGGGCATATAAGTTCAGGTATTTGATTTTACAACTTGGTGAAACACAAGTTGAAAGACTTGATAGTCTCATCATATTTATAAGTGATGTTATTGTATTCCCTTAACTTCTCGGCAAGGATTTAGGATTGCCCATAAGTGGATCAGAACCAATAGATTAACTCATCCCAAGTAGTCAGAATATTAGGAGGGAGGTCAAAGAAATCGGTCGCAACCTTCCCTTCGAAGGAATTGACAAAGAAGCACATGCAGGTGTCATTGTCATTGGCCCCTATGTTATGACAAGCATTAGAAAATGCCACTGGGTGTTCATTAGAACTATCAGTGTTATTTCTTGAAAACCAAGGAAAGTTCTCTTTAAACTTTAGAAGTGGGTGAGTAGTGGGTGCTAGGTTAAGAGGAGAGGACACATGCCATGGTGTGGTTGTGGCATCCTCTTCGAACTGAAAAAGATCATACATTTTAATGACTTTGGTGGGGTTTGTAGTAGATTGTATAGGGATATGGTGGTTGTACAAGCTACCAATTACCGATGACGATGAATATTGGGAAGATGGAGCACTTTCAGTGCCACCAGAGCCACCACTATATGCCATCTTGTGGATGATAGATGAGGGAAAGACAGACGAATTGGATAAATCAGATAAAGTTCTTCTTAGATAACTTTGTTGGGAAGATAACACAATGTTTCTCCTTCCTATTTCAACAATAGGATTGATTTCAGGTGACAAGCCTCTTTTTCTTCTAGAAGCACGAGAATCTAAGGACATGAAAGAAAGGCTAAAACTTGAAGAAAAAAAGGGTTACTGTTGATTTCTAGGTTGTCTACGTCTAGCCTCTAATCGTTCTTGAGCACTAATATCTCGTTCAATTGCTGCCCAAGAATGGTTAGTTCAGCACGGGTATTGGCAGTGTCTAGAATGGTGTTAAACAGGTTCAAAGCAATGTTGGTCCGGTCTTGAATATCGGGCTCAATATTGGGCTGCCTTGCAACAGGAACAATCATTAATAGCAAAATAGTCAAAGAATCAAAAAAGAAATATGTATCGATGAAAATCGACTATAAAAAATTAACCAGAGAGATATTGAAGATTTCCCCAGTATGGTCACCAAATAAATGTTGAGGAAAAGATATGAATTGATCTTACTCAAGCATTTTCAAACTTTACTTGGATAAAGAAAAGTACACAGGAATATCACCCTATGTTTATAGCCAACAAAAATAACATCCTAACTCACAAGTATTAATTACGAGTGCTTAGGCTAGTCTTTTATCCACAAAAAGCTTGCTGGAAATTCACTCTTTATGTAATTTTCTGAATATAACAGTTGCTAAAATAAATGTAAGAACGGAAGTAAAGACACCAAGATGATAATCAAGATAGTTGAGACATAAAGAAATCCTTTATTTCATTCCAATTCACCAAAGAGTCATTTTCTTTACAAAATATCATACAGAAATCTTGGACCAAAGTCAAACTTAGACATCCTCGATGGAACATACAAAAGGACCTCTGACAGAAAACCAAAACTGAACTCTAAAATCTGGATCAGCTTGCCATAGATTGTTTCCCACTCGACTCTCTGAAAAACAAGCGTCTGAATGATTTTATTCAGCCCTGAATATTGTTGTCTACAATAAGACCCTTAGCATGCTTTTGCTTCTATCCTCTCTCTTGTTCCTCCTTTTTCTTTTTCTTTTAAGAAATTAAAATTGGTTGAAGAAGTTGAACCAATTCATTATTTAAGTTAATTAAAAGACTCAACTAACTTTAGTTAGGGATAAAAGTAATAATTATAATAAGGATCATAAATAAATAATAACTAGTGGGTGGGACCCCTTGTCACTCCCTTTAGTTCATAACAACCATAACAATCATAACATAACCATTAGTTAAGCAAAACACACCTCCTTGTTCCTCCCATCAACATATTTACTTTTGGAAATTTAAACTTATGAAATTTGAAATTATTTCAAAAATAATACTCATATATCCAAAATAAATATGTTGTCAAAAGATCCATGAAGTCAACTGTCATAAACAATAGATATAATGAAAACTCAAAAACCATATTTCCCAGCTTGTGATGCAACCCTTCCTTGATTGTTGTTGTCACCTCTTGATTTTCCTGAGTTTTCCTTTGTTTGTGAAGATCCCTTAGGCTTAATCTCGTTGATCATGTGGGAACAATCATCCCTCAAATGCATCTGAGAAGACATGGATTTGTCAGAGTCATTGGATGGTGAGGAAGGGGAAACAATGGCTTTTACTTTATCAATTGCATGGTGGGATTCAATATTCAATCTCTTGCTAGCATGGGAGGATTACACTAACGAGTGGTTAGGGGCAGATTGGGAAATGGGGTTAACCGGCGAAGGAGGAGGCAAAGACAAGTTGGGCCAGTGACGATGTTGGGAGACTATTGGGTGGATGATCTCTTTCCATCCATCATTTTCAGGGACCTCGGGTTGTAATGAAACATGAGGAGGTACAAGGATACCGGGGGCTTGTGGGGATTGGAAAGGAGGCCTTTCAGGGCTAGGTCAAACTATTCCCTGCCCAATCCATTTAAAGAATATGGAATGAAACATTTGGCCAAGCTCTTCTGAATCATCGTCAAAATGTATAGAGAACCTGGGCCTTCTTGGGCCTTGGTTCCAGTTACCTCTACCTATGTTTCCTCGACCATGTATTCCATGTGTAATCGATTAGAAAATAGTATTTTAAATAACCATGCATGACAATTTTTAAAAATATGAAATAGATTTGGCTCAGAATGTATCAGACTCATGCAATCCAATCCATACAAATTATTTTACTGTTAATCAACGAGTAGGGGGGTGAAAAAGGGTTCAAGGATATGTGAGGGGTTTGAATTGAGCAAAAATATGATATAATGAAAGGGGAGAATACATGGTCATTTCTCAATTACAACAACAACAAACTGTAAAACAAACCAATAAAACTGCATTGCAATCCACACAAGACACTACCACTTTCATCCATTTTAACACAGGAATTCTCTTGACTGTAATTAATCTCAGAACAGGGAGTGAAAAAATGAAATAGGGAGGTGATGGGGTTTGTAATTAGCGGAAAATGAAATCATGGAAGGGAATAAAGACGATTATTGTTCATGAGATTAATTAAGTGATCCATAAACATGCTGTGAAGAAAATGCATCAACTATCCACAATTTCTATGCAATTTAACTAATTCATTGTTCATAAAATATCCAACACAATGCTACCGCAAGACAGTATGTATTCCACACGATTTGTAAGAGGTTATGTTCCATTCACCCACCTACTTTTCATTTTATAACAATTTTCGTACAATACTCATTTCCATTCTATAAACTATCAAAATCAACCACAACCCATGCATTTCTTCAATCAACAGTAATACCCGAAATTCATGTTTTCAAATTAACAATGAAGTCACTATTACTACAATCGATACCATATTTTAAATGCAATGACATTCGTTGAACATAAATGACAGTAACAAAAAATAATCAAGATCGAAATACAACCCACAGTGACCATTTAGACACAAGCTATGCACAAGGTAATTTTTCCCAAGCAATGTAGTTGTGCCACTTAAGAAAAAAAACAATTCAATGTGACTTAAAAGATGGGCCACCTATCTAACACGACTGTCATCAACAACATGCCTTCTTTAACCAGTGATCGATTGCAATAAAAAACATGCCTAAAAATCTTTGGGTATCCTTGAGTATGAAAAACGAGCTATCCATGCCACACGCAGTGCGCAGCTAACAAAAATCCACGGTGCAACATTTCCATTTAACACAACAACACAGTGACGATAATAAATCAACATATCATGTTGAGTTATCGATTTAATATAAGATTTCTTTGATTTAGTCACACCATGATCGACCATGTTGTGCACACTCAGGCTTATTCAACCAACAAACACATGGAGTGGATATACTTTCTACAGTCATCCAGTTCAGTAGTCATTCGGCCCCAAAGAAAACCATTGTTACCATGACCATTATATATTTTTCAACCACACAACGTGACATGCGTGAGCAACACCAAGAATTTGTAACCAATGCCAGCTATCATCCAAAAATTATTAGTGCAAATACTAGTGACTGTATATCAACCAAACAATTTTCCATTACTATAGAAAATCAATCAACCGAACAAGTTGTGGTAGCTATGCATACCCATGCATCCATTCAAATTTGGGAAACATCCCTCTCCATTAAACAATACTGAGTTATCAAACATAAGGAGAGCGATTGTGTAACTTAAGTTGTGTAGATAACAAATAGGGTTTACCAATGTTATACAGAGGCAGTAACTAAATGTCAAACCAACACAACTGTTACATAGCCAACTAGATGGGTCTATAGTAAAAAATAGTTGGCAATATACAAACATCCAACAATCAAGTGGTAAAACCAACAGGCCGGACTAGTGTTCCATGTCAACCCTCAGACCTATGGAGTTAAAGGTTTGCACTGTGACTAACACAAGGAAGCTAGAGCCAACTTCCTTCAATGGTGAAAAAACCCAATACCAATAGTGCATACACAGAGGGAACCACAAATTATTTGTGGATAGATAACAAGTCCCAAGACAGGAGGGCTACCATAGAGGAGTGAGGCTCCAACTCGATCAATAGTGATGCTTAACATGCGTAGGTTGCAACCCTTGTGGATCTTAAAACAACCACAGCACTGAAGTGATGACAAGGCTGAGTAAGAACATGAGATCCCATTTCATGGGCTTTAGTGATGAAATCAACCATTTCCCAATTGAACAAAACACAGTGATGAAAAGTGCCTTCAACCATTAAACCCATAAAAACCAGAAACTAGACAAGTGATGCACACATGTGGGGACAACCAGCCAAGCAAACCAAAAAAAAATTCCAACTAAACCAGCAAGATCAATTAGAGCCCCTATGGTTGCTAGCAGCTAGGGCAGCCCAATAAAACTATGAATCCAAGACTATTGCAGAAGAATCATCACGCCTCATTCCAAGATAAGAATTTTACATAGTTGCAACCTTAAGGAACACACAAATGGATACACCTGAGCCAATAATTATTTCATAACCAAAGTAAATGTTGGAAGATTGGTTGTTGTCATTGATGTCAACCCTAGTCATGGGTTTTGGACCACAAGATTGATAAAGGTATTTGGACATGAAGGACAATGCACATGCATATACAAAACCC